>JAWPHD010002424.1:0-258107 GCA_037043455.1 Cyrtodaria siliqua | reverse complement strand
TAAGTATGCGATAAATAAATAAATACCCTCAGGAACGCCGGAGTTGCCTCCCCAGCAGGAAGGTGGTCGTCTGCCAGATGAGACTGATTTACGCCAGGTGACCATCCTGACTAAGACGGATTGGGACAGAATACAACAACAACTTCACAGAAAACAGATTGAGGAGGAAAGAATGAGAAAGATTCGTGATGAACGCGATGACAGGAAAAACAAGTCGAAGGAAGTCGTACAGCACTGGGGAAATACAATAGCTGTGAGTCACTTCTTGAAGTTTTGTTAGTTCAGATTGATATTTGAAACAGCTTATTTCAAGAATTAATGGGAAAAAATTAAAGCAACTAATAAATGTTTCTATTCATATTAATACACACACACTTTATACCATAGACTCTACTGTTACACTATGCTAGTCGGGTAAAAGTGACCTTTAAATAGAGACACAAGGCAATCTTGATTTTTGATCAATGCTTGCTGTTTCCCCTAACATGCACATTTGCAAATCATTATTAATAATTTTGGGACTTGGTTCAGAGCAATTTGTGTTTGACTTCTAAAATTTGTTGAACATATTGCACAAATAACATGTTTAGATACATGTTTATAGAAGAATAAGAAAGATTAATTGAAAACTCAACACTTTTTACCCTTTTATCCCCCGAAGGGAGGCATAATAATTGCACAGTCTGTTCATCCGTTAGTCCATCCATCCAAAACAAACATTTCTCAGCCATAACTTCAAACTGAAGGGATTTCCATGAAATTTCACACAAATTATGTTAACCATAATGAGAAGGTGTTTCGTGTGCA
The DNA here is from genome assembly GCA_037043455.1 of Cyrtodaria siliqua. NCBI lineage: Eukaryota > Metazoa > Mollusca > Bivalvia > Adapedonta > Hiatellidae > Cyrtodaria > Cyrtodaria siliqua. The sequence continues at coordinate 257,300 of JAWPHD010002424.1, read as the reverse complement.
AGAATCGGGTCCGTACCTCAAAGGTCAATATCACTCTTATAGGTCAACGGTCAAACGAGAACATTTTTGGGGGCATTTCGCACTTAATGGTGACATTTTTTTGTATTTAATATATATATATGCAATCAGGTTTAAATTAAACTTGAAACTGGATTTATAAATCTATTTGCCAGTATTAGTGCTTGATAAATGTTCAAGATTGTTGTGTATCCCTTAATAAGAAAGTATTACATTTTAAAGCAATTTTTAGGTTTAGATACATGTTGTTTTTTTTTACTTTTTCTTAAATGATATGTGCAGCATAGGAAAAAAGATAAAAAAAAAAGCCCTTTATCAGAACAATAAAAGAGCTAAAATTGTGGGTTACTAACTTAACAATATATATTTTCTTTTCTTTTTTCTTATTCCTGCAGCCAAACTGAAAAATGATATACACCTAAAATGCATCAATGGACGTGGTAACGGTTCATATTAGGGAGGGACATTTCTTTTGCAATATTTGGTAATTTCATAGGTTGGCCCAAGACAAAACATATCTCGAAATATGAATGTTGCATCTAATTGTATATATCCCAATTATATACTGAGGGAAAAAAGTTTAGCAAGTTTTTATTGCACCCTGGAAATAATACATTTTTGGTTGTAAAATCAAGAAACTACTGCCATAGACACAATATTTTATTAAACACACATCAGCGAACATCTTCATGACGTAACGAATAAATGAACGTAGGGGTCAAGCCCGTAAAGTCTCAAAATGTCAGTATATCTTGTATACAATATTATTTCATCTAAAAAAAATTGCTAAACTTTTTTCCTCAGTATATAATAAATAATGATCCCCTTTGTGCTTGTTCAGGGTCAGAGACAGAGAAAGTTGGAGGCGAGGAAGTTGCGAGATCAGAAGGAAGAGGAGGAGAAATTACAGGTTGATATTGAGGAGGCCCGGTTTCAGGCTGGACAAAGGAAAGAGGCCATTGACAAAGCCAAAACACAACAGTACTACCAGACAGACAGAGTGAAAGGCTTCCATGTAAGTACCAGACAGACAGAGTGAAAGACTTCCATGTAAGTACCAGACAGACAGAGTGAAAGGCTTCCATGTAAGTACCAGACAGACAGAGTGAAAGGCTTCTATGCAAGTACCAAACAGACAGAGTGAAAGGCTTCCATGTATGTACCAGACAGACAGAGTGAAAGGCTTCCATGTAAGTACCAGACAGACGGAGTGAAAGGCTTCCATGTAAGTACCAGACAGACAGAGTGAAAGGCTTCCATGTAAGTACCAGACAGACAGAGCGAAAGGCTTCCATGTAAGTACCAGACAGACAGAGTGAAAGGCTTCCATGTAAGTACCAGACAGACAGAGTGAAAGGCTTCCATGTAAATACCAGACAGACAGAGTGAAAGGCTTCCATGTAAGTATCAGACAGACAGACAGACAGACAGACAGACAGACAGACAGACAGACAGAGTGAAAGGCTTCCATGCATTTACCAGACAGACAGTGAACGTAAGCAACAGAGTGAACGTGTGTATACCAGAGAGTCAGGGATAAAAGCCATATTTATATCTGCATTTTTTTAAAACAATCTGATATATTGTTTCAATTCGGTCCATCTGTCACTCCGTCCGTCACACCCTTGTGGACAGAACTCCTCATAGGCTGTTCAAGATATTAAAAATCCGTCTATGCAGAAATGTTTATTAGGTCAATAGGTTTCATTAAAGAAGGTCAAGTTTTATGCTTCCAGACCATTGAAGGTATGAAGCTGAAACTTTATGGGAAGCTTGTTGAGGATGAGAGGATGTTAATAAAGGTGTGACATTTGACCTTCACCATCAAGGTGTAGGCCAGGACATACTTTTTTGCTTGCCTGAAAATGGCTTTCGGACGGAACTCCTCCTAGACCGTTTGAGGAAGAAGCTTGAAACTTTTTAGGATGATTGTTGAGGATGAGAGGATGTCAGTACATGTCTAAAATTTGACCTTCATCTTTAAGTTCAACGTCATGACTTAGTTTTATCTGAAAAAAGGCTTGAATGACCGAGGTAGGAAGCTGAGACTTGGTATGAGGCTCTATCAGGATGAAGGGATATCAGTAAATGTGTGAAATTTGACCTTCACCTTCAAGGACATAGTTTTGTGCGTGAACATTTGCTTGGGGACTGAACTCCTTCCAGACGGTTTGAGATAAGAAGCTGAAACTTTGCAAAGCTTGTTGAGGATGAGAGGATGTCATTAAATGTCTGAAATTTGACCTTTGCCATCAAGGTCAAGGTTAGGAGGTATCGTTGGGGTATTGAAAATTTATTGACTCGCTCTAGTTTAGTTTCTGGTTTGATATCTCATGTTCTTCTAAAGATATCAACATGGTATCTCATGATGTTATTCTACTAGTTTGTTATTAACCTTCGACCTTCTCAGTAACCTTTGGTGGATGTTTTGGTTGATAAAGAAATAATGACTGTCATACAGTAAATAATCAGATCCCTGTCTTGCTCCCCACAGAGTGCACTGATGTTGACAGAGGTGCTGAAAGAGAGAGAGGCGCAGCTAGAATTAAAGCGTCTCAAGGAGCAAGCGAGTAAAGGCAAGGATGGTGAGTGGTTGGAGAGATCTCAGCGTGAGCATGAGGAGGCAATCCGAGCTGACCAGATGCGTGCTGCGGAGAGAATTATTGCAGCAGCAGAAAACCAGAATTTCATTAAGGCCCAGTAAGTAAATTAATTCAGTTTAGTTATTAATCACACAATTTGTGATGTGGGAGTTTAATAAAGCCATGGCATAAATATCATATTTCACTAGTGTAATAAATATACAAATCAAGGCTGAATCATCACTTGGTCTTTTCCATTCAGCTCGGTGAGTAATCAGAATTACATCGTCAGTTTCCATAACTGTTATACTACCAGATTACGAAAAGCATGAACAGGCCCGTTCGGTCGATAAGTGTTGTACGGAGAAGACCGAAGCAACTACGTCATCATAAGAAACATTAATAATGTACTTTATGTGGCATTTTTGGAGCGATGTGATAAATAGAAATCACATTCGTACCTATTTAATATTGAATTTATCAACTCTTTGGATGGAATTGTTATGATGCTTAGCACAGCTTTACATCATATAATTTTATCCAATCAGTTAACAAATTCAATATTAAACAGCCAGTTATGTAATATCCTCTGTTTATGTCTACACATTTACAATATCTACAACATTAAAGCCAAATATTGCTGTAAAGTAAAAAATGTATAAACTTTATATATAGGGTTGGGGAACATCACAAACAAAAGCAGCTCAACAAGATGGAAGATTACGTGGAGGGGGAGGAGCTGCAGAAACTGGCAGTCCAGAACAAACTGGAGAAGGAGCGCTTAGAGGCCATCAGGAAGGATGAGAAACAACAGTTGAAGGAGGACAATCACCGCCAGATCATGGAGTGCTCTGCCCTCAAGAAATTGCAGGAGAACCAGGAGGATGTAAGTACCCGCGTTCTTTAGATATATAGAGGATCTTACCTGAGTGACTGTGTATTATTGATTTTAATAAACGAGTTGGATAAAATGATAGGATACGAGTTTCTGCCGAGTATCCTATATTTTCTCCAACGAGTTCATTAAAGTCATTAATACACAGTCACGAATGTAAGATTCTGTTTATCACATAACGCACCTACGACATGATAGTTTCACTTTAATGTTGTCAATTTACCTTGTATACGGCGGCAATTTGTAAGGGAATCTTGACATCGTTTTGTTGTATACATGGCGGCGCTACGTGATGCGGCTGTAAATGCGTTCGCCATACAAATAATGCAACATCTTAAACCAAATTTAACGCTTCTAATATGCATGCATTTTATGAAGTAAGAGATCAAATAATGATAAATAATTAATGTGACTGAACGTATCGTATGATATACCATGCAAACAATTGTGATTAATTGTTTTACTGTATACAAACACAGTGATTCGGCCCTCATTTGCATCTGTTATACACCAGTTTATTACGAGAAATAAGTCATGGCTTTATTACATTGCCAGAAACCATGTTATGTGATAAAATACTAAACATTACTGCTCATGTGCTTAGACCGTTCCTTGTACTCAAGAACCTGCAACTTATTCAGGAAGTGTTGTACAGGAAGTAATACGCAAATGAGCAAGAAACTTTAGTTATGAATTAGCTGAGTGTGAGTCTGGAAGCGAGTCACAGTTCTTTTAATGATTGTAAAATTTGAAGAAAAAAGTCGTGTTTCACTATATGTTGTTTATGTTTGTAGTAATTTCTCATACTGGGGAAATGTTTTCCTTTTGTGCGTTCCATAAATAAGTCTGTCACAAAGATTGCACTGTCTGCTTCTTCTACACTAGTTTTCAACAGTTCAAGCATCAATATACGGCAAGGATGCGCATATTATTGCGAAGTTGCGCATATTATAGTGGTATTTCTGTCTAATGATTTTTCCCAGTAAAACATGACTACCTTGTCTGATCAACTCCTAAAGTTTTATATAAAGCAGATTTTCATGAATAGTTCAGGAAATGGAGAACTGTATTATAAGTTACACAGTAAGACCTAATATGGGACATACGGTGTCAGTAGATTCCATATTGGGCGAATTGAATTGGGGTTTTAAGGCGCACCAACACATTAAAGGTTATATGGCGCCTAAACGGGATGAACATGCCAGGCTCATCTTCCATGTACATCGAGATAAAATATGGAAAATGGGCCTAGAACCTTCTCACCCTGAACTGCAGAGTTGCTGCAAATTCTATCGTAGAAACTCCATTTACGCTGGAGCCACGTTATTGTTTTTCTGCCACTGCTCTTTTGGTGCGAGCGAGATAGCACCTGAAACAATGCAGGGATCATGATGAAGACCTTTAATGAACATGAACAAAAAATGATAAAATGAACATGAATTTGGGGGGATTCTACCCCTCTGCCTACCCCTCCAAAGGGAGCTGCAGTGGCCCTATTCTTTGCCCCGTGACCAAACGGGGGCCCCCGGGAACCACACGGGTCTCATATTGGGCGAGAACGAAGCTCAAGTCACTGTGCGACATGGAATTTACTGACACCTTATATCCCATATTAGATCACTAATACACTGTGTAACGAATGTATCTTACTGGTTATATGTGAAGTCAAGGGAAAACATAAAGTAACTTGTAGCATCTTAAAATAAGAAGCTTGGATGGGAAACAACATGACATTGTGAAGGAATGACGTCACATCTACATCTGGTTTGTCGTGTATAACAAATTGCTGTGAATGGATTATTCACGGTTTAATTCCACGTGATACCTTTAGTCAAATGAAAATACTAGAAATGAGTAGGAGGCAAGATATCATATGACATTCTTGTTTGAAGTCCTCTATGACATAGCGGCCTATGTAGCCCAGTGGATAAGGCCTTGTGCTTTAGAGCATCAGATCTCTGCACCGTCTGGCCTCGAGTCCTGACATTGGCTGTTTGATAGGACACTTCATCCTGCATCTGGCATTAAACTTATGCGGTAACACATATTTAAACATTATTTTCACCACCAGGAGGAAGACGACGAGTGCCGCATGTTTGCCGAGGCCAAAAGGAAGATGATGAAGCTACGGGCGGAGAAAGAGAAACATATGCATCTGTAAGTACACGCAAGCTCTCCTGGCGTTTCTTCATTTCCAGTAGTCAATACATCGATAATAGTGAACATTAAACCAGGTCTATGTTGAAGTTGGTTACAGATATGCAATTTTCATGTTAAACCACTCAAATAATGGGATGAAACTTAATGTGAGTGAATAAACTTGCGTTGCACTCCGAATTCATGGCGCGTTTTCAAGGTCGTATTGGTCAAGGTCTTTGGAAATTATAATGCTTGTACCACTTTACTTTTTGACAGTTTCATATAAGATGGAACTTTAAGGGTTTATGTATTATTAAAAGACAGTTTATCTTGCACCAAGTTTGAGGTCTTCTGTTTAAGGTCAAGGTCGTGCATTTTTGTCAGATTCATAACTTCTTAGATAACGTAATATCTTTTTTAGTGTGATTATCGAGCGTGAATGACAGCACTTAAAGCCTGTATTGGCGAGTTCATATGCAGGCCTTGTTTTTTCATATTGGCTGACTTCCTATTCATATTGACAAACCTAACACTCGCCTCCATGATGTATTTTAGAGAGAAGCAGAAGCATCTGGAGGCGATACGAGAGAAACTGGGCGCACAGATGAAACAGAAGATGGATGACGAGGACGAGCGTATACGCGAGGCTGTCATGGAGGCAGAGGAGAAGCGCGCCAGGGAGGAGGCAGAGAAGGATGCAAAAATGAAGGGGGTCCTCGGTTCACAGGCAGAACACAGAAATCTACAGGTTAGTAACGGTAAAAGTAAATGGTTGGTTGAATTGCTTAAATTTTGTTATTAAAGTAAACGTCCTCAAATTTGTTTTCATTCAAAGGAATCTTCATTTGAAGAGTTTTCATTTAAAGGTGTCTTCATTTGAAGTGTTTTCACTCGAAAGTGCTGTATTTCAAGGTGAATTCATTTAAAGGTGACTGTATTTCAATGTGAATTCATTTAAAGGTGACTGTATTTCAATGTGAATTCATTTAAAGGTGACTGTATTTCAAGGTGAATTCATTTAAAAGTGACTGTATTTCAAGGTGAATTCATTTAAAGGTGACTGTATTTCAATGTGAATTCATTTAAGGTGACTGTATTTCAAGGTGAATTCATTTAAAAGTGACTGTATTTCAAGGTGAATTCATTTAAAGGTGTCTGTATTTCAAGGTGATTTCATTTAAAAGTGTCTGTATTTCAAGGTGAATTCATTTAAAGGTGACTGTATTTCAAGTTGAATTCATTTAAATGTGTCTGTATTTCAAGGTGAATTCAATTAAAAGTGTCTGTATTTCAAGGTGAATTCATTTTAAAGTGTCTGTATTTCAAGGTGAATTCATTTAAAGATGACTGTATTTCAAAGTGAATTCATTTAAAGGTGACTGTATTTCAAGGTGAATTCATTTAAAGGTGACTGTATTTCAAGGTGAATTCATTTAAAGGTGACTGTATTTCAAGGTGAATGACTGTATTTCAAGGTGAATTCATTTAAAGGTGTCTGTATTTCAAGGTGAATTCATTTAAAGGTGACAGTATTTCAAGGTGGATTGATAAAGGTGACTGTATTTCAAGGTGAATGACTGTATTTCAAGGTGAATTCATTTAAATGTTTCTGTATTTCAAGGTGAATTTATTTAAAAGTGTCTATTTCAAGGTGAATCATTTAAAGGTGACTGTATTTCAAGGTGAATTCATTTAAAAGTGACTGTATTTCAAGGTGAATTCATTTAAAGGTGTCTGTATTTCAAGGTGAATTCATTTAAAGGTGACTGTATTTCAATGTGAATTCATTTAAAGATGACTGTATTTAAAGGTGAATTCATTTAAAGGTGACTGTATTTCAAGGTGAATTCATTTTAAGGTGTCTGTATTGCAAGGTGAATTCATTTAAGGTGACTGTATTTCAAGGTTAATTCATAAAAGTGACTGTATTTCAAGGTGAATTCATTTTAATGTGTCTGTATTTCAAGGTGAATTCATTTAAAAGTGTCTGTATTTCAAGGTGAATTCATTTAAAAGTGTCTGTATTTCAAGGTGAATCATTTAAAGGTGACTGTATTTCAAAATGAATTCATTTAAAGGTGTCTGTATTTCAAGGTGAATTCATTTAAAGGTGACTGTATTTCAAGGTGAATTCATTTAAAGGTGACTGTATTTCAAGGTAAATTCATTTAAATGTGACTGTATTTCAAGGTGAATTCATTTAAATGTGACTGTATTTAAAGGTGAATTCATTTAAATGTGACTGTATTTCAAGGTGAATTCATTTAAGGGTGTTTGTATTTCGAGGTGAATTCATTTAAAGGTGACTGTATTTCAAGGTGAATTCATCAAGGTGACTGTATTTCTAGGTGAATTCATTTAAATGTGTCTGTATTTCAAGGTGAATTCATTGAAAAGTGTCTTCATTTATATAGTGTTGTCATTTAAAGGTGACTGTATTTCAATGTGAATTCATTTAAAAATGACTGTATTTCAAGGTGAATTCATTTAAAAGTGTCTGTATTTCAAGGTGAATTATTTTAAAGTGTCTGTATTTAAAGGTGAATTCATTGAAATGTGACTGTATTTTAAGGTAAATTCATTTAAAAGCGACTGTATTTAAAGTTGAATTCATTTAAAGGTGTCTGTATTTCAAGGTGAATTCATTTAAAGGTGACTGTATTTCAAGGTGAATTCATTTAAAGGTGACTATTTAAAGGTGAATTCATTTAAAAGTGTCTGTATTTCAAGGTGAATTCATTAAACAGTGTCTGTATTTCAAGGTGAATTCATTTAAAGGGGTCTATTTCAAGGTGAATTAATTTAAACGTGTCTGTATTTCAAGGTGAATTCATTTAAGGGTGACTGTATTTCAAGGTGAATTCATTTAGAAATGACTGTATTTCAAGGTGAACTCATTTAAAGGTGACTGTATTTCAAGGTGAATTCATTTAAAGGTGACTGTATTTCAAGGTGAATTCATTTAAAAGTGACTGTATTTCAAGGTGAATTCATTTAAAGGTGTCTGTATTTCAAGGTGAATTCATTTAAAAGTGTCTGTATTTAAAGGTGAATTCATTTAAACGTGTCTGTATTTCAAGGTGAATTCATTTAAGGGTGACTGTATTTCAAGGTGAATTCATTTAAAAGTGACTGTATTTCAAGGTGAATTCATTTAAAGGTGACTGTATTTCAAGCTGAAATCATTTAAAAGTGACTGTATTTCAAGGTGAATTCATTCAAAGGTGTCTTCATTTATATAAAGGTGTCTTCCTTTTAAATAGTGTCTTCATTTAAGTGTCCATTGTGTGTATTCATTTTAAGTTGTCTTCTTTTTAAATAATGTCCTCATTTAGCAGTGTCCATTTAGAGTCAACATTTAAAGGTATCTTCTTCATTTAAAGATGTCTGTTTTAGAGGTGAATTCATGTAAAAGTGTCGTCATTTATATAGGAAAAAAATCAAAAGTTCTGTAACTCTTGTATTTTTTATGCGAAATTAAATGAAAGTCAGGTAAACATCATTACATAATACTACACAGTTTATTCAATATTACCCAAATTCCAAACACAGATGAGGGAAGCAGAGCAGAAGAAGAAAGAAGCACGTCGACAGGAACTCGAGACGATCCGTATCAGACAGGCTGCTGATGAGATTTTCCGTCGTAACGAGGAAGAGAAGCAGATTAGAAAGTTTGGAGAGAATAGAAACCTGGCTGGCTTCCACCTGTCACAGGCAGTAAGTGGCACATTCTGGTACTGTACTCATGTGGAGTATATGCTTATTAAAGCGTAAAATCAAATGGTTGAAGAAGTATTCGGAAGCCTTACAACTTAGGGAATGACCCAGTCGAATCAACAGAATAGATTTAAACATTACAAACTACTCCAAATAAATTGTTTCAATACCTAAAGTGTAAACGATTACACTGTATCCTCTGAACGTTGCTCTAAGCAGAACATAGATAATATGCTGCGCCAAGTGGTTTGTTTATAGCACAGGTATTGTTTATGTAAACACTAGAGTTAAAAAGTCTGCATAATTTTTTTACCAAAGGGTATGTTTCAATTAACGCCTGGGTACATCGGGAGATTAATGCATTAGTAACATTATACACTAATACTTGACACGACATCTGTATCAAATTTTATTAATGTGGAAAATAAACATACTGCGGCTTTAATGCTATTGCCCAAGTATTGAACAAAACAATTAGCATTCATGTAGACATGCATTTTGGGGAAAAACAAAAGGGACCAAATAATGTTTAAATCTTGGACAGAAATTATGCAAGCCACCTCAGATACAAATTTTGATCAGACTTCTTTTTCATATCGAGTTTGTTAGACTGAGGTAAATCTTCATTTTCCTTAACCTTGCTTGATAAACTTGTCTGTAGAGATACGGACATGATATTCTCAGATATCTTTCATAGACGGTTGTTGCACATGATGGTGGTCCGTACTGATCACCATTCTAACATAGTTTATTAAAATACTCCCATTGAGGGTTTTTTAAAATTCCTTTCAAGACCTCTGACGTCACGTCCTTCAACCGTTAGGACGTCATTTTAAACGCTTTTAAACATTACAGGACTGCTGATTTTGGGAAAAAGAAGCGTGAGATTTCAAAAGTTGGGTGGGGAGGCAGAGGCAAAAGAGCATGATATCTAGGGAAATGGTTTTTAAAGGGAATGTAGCGCCATAGCCAAACAAGCTTTATTATTGAGAGTTCTGAAAAACTTGGAAAAAGGTGAAAGAATTATCAAAATCGGATGATAAACAAAAAAGATATGACCATTTAAAGGTTGTTCTAAAACGAATATGGGAGCCGCCATTTTTAGAACTATGACGTCATAGTTCCAAATTACCATATATGGAATATTGATCAAAATCCTTTAAAGCAAAAAAAGTCGTTGCAAATGAATGCAAAATCCTTTACTGGTCATATAAAGCATTATTGCCATTAAATATACATATTTTTCATACAGTAGCTGTCATTTTTTCCTATTAATCAGTATTTTTTCATATTTATAAATATTCCATATATGGTCATTAGAACTGTGATTTCATAGCTCTCAAAATGGCGGCTTCCATATCCGTTTCAACAGAACCTTCAAATAATCATAACTTCTTTGTTTATCATCCGATTTTGGAAATTCTTTTACCTTTATTCATTTTTTTCAGAACTCTCAATAATAAAGATAGTTTGACTGTGGCGCTACATTCCCTTTAAGAGAAAACTTTCATTAAAATCTATGTTTTTGGTATAATATCAATCAGAAGTATTGAATTGAGCATTTGTTTTAACATATAAACTATGGAAACTGTCACATTTATTAATATAAAAAAATGTTGATTGGGATTTTTTTTCTCTCTAGAATTGGGAAAAATACAGAGGCTTTTGCAATCGGGAAGGGACAGAAATTCGGCCCCACTTATGTTAAAAAAGCCTTGCGGATCCCATTTGTATCAGGACTCTGGCTTAAACATATTTCAACATATTTACCACATATATATTTTAGTAATACGCGTAGGACTTGATTGAAAGAAAACATCTACACCAGTCTTGCAGTTGTAACGCATGTGTGTTTGAGTTTTGTGTTGTAAAATTTAGCTTTGTTTTGTAAAATTTAGCTTTCAATTCTTTTATCACCAATTTCTATGTCTTATGAAGTTCCATTTGAATGGAAGTTATCAGAGATATACAGAGTTTTTTCGACTGTGATTTAGGTCAAACTGTATTTTTTGTGATGGTACAGATCCTTAGAGTATTTAAACATAGGCGAAATTATCATAAAAGATAATAACAATATTAAGAAACAATGTGTAAATTCTTTAATAAAGATTATCATTTGAGGTAATCCACAGATATAAATTTAATAATTCCCACCCTTTCTTGTAGGATCAGCGTAAAGCCAAGGAGGAGGAGGTACGACGGCAGGCAGTGGCCCTGGACCAGGCCAACATGGAGCTGATGGGGTTGGAGGAGAACCAGTTCCAGGAGTATGCCACCAAGGTCATCCAGCACTGCGAGAAAGGCGGTCGTAACGTCTACCCGCTCCGTAAAGCAGCCCGACCCGGACACGGGGGCGGAGGAGGACCCGTGTTTGAGGGCAAGGGCGGAATTCGACCCAGTTACATGGTCATGGATAAATCCGGCAAACAGATGCCTCATTATCAACGGGACTCTACGGAAGAAACAAAACAAAATATACACGATGTTGAAAGTAAGAAGAGAATGGGCTTTGTGTGGTAGAGCTTTGCTGTAAACATATTGTTTATATAATTTATACGTTGTTCTTTGTTAACGTTAGGTGAATACTTCAACTTACAGATCAGGTTCAAATGCATGTTTAAAATAAAATCAATCCAAAATTGTCATTTTGGGTAAAAATAATTAAAAGTGATCATGCGACATATTGTTATTGTGGTTGTATTTAATGGAATTAAATCCATTTAAATTATTGAGTGTTATTTTTGCGTGTGAGTGGCAGGCATTGAGATTGCTATGTACAAAGTTGCATGTATTCCCTCGGTATCAAGAATCATTCACTGGAAATAATGGACTGTTATTTCAATCCTGGGAGTGTTTTCATCGTCCAAGTACCGAAAGTGTGTCCCAAAAAGAAATTGATACAAAAGTTGTGTATTTTGTCTGAAAGAAACTTCTAATCGCATAATGAACAAACATTTTGAGAGCTGTCAGACACAATATAGATATTTTATGACTGTATAACTAACGCGACTTTTTGTTGATGTTTGCATTTAATAGATAGTGTTTATAGTAAATTAATATGAGTTAAGTTAATAATGCTGAATCAGTTACATCTACTGTATTTTGTTATCACTAAATACTTATTTAGGAGTTGTTTCAAATTTTATAATTGTTTCAAGAGATCAGCCAGTATAATATATTTTCAAAGACAATTGTTCATGTGTACTTTTGTAAATACATAAATATGTACATGTTTTATTATTTACAGGAGTACACAAATATGTACATGTTAAGTTTTTGTACATGTGTACATGTTGAGTTATTTCATTAAGTGGTCCGCGTATTAACTTTCATACCTCATCCAATACCTTCTCCAAGAAGCGAAAACTGGGTTGGCTTGGGTATGAAATAAAACCTTAATTTCGGCTTAAAAAGTTTGCAATTGTAAAATTAAAACATATAAATGTTAAACAGATTATCCGATATTTTCGGTAATTTTTTTTTTTAAATGTATTTTATTGTCGAAATATCCATTATAAAATCCTCCTTATATAAGCTTTCCCATCGCCTAATGGAATTAAGGCAGGACCACGTAATGTGTATAGTGTCATGAAACAAAGAACCCCCAAAATGTCGCATAACTATACATGTATGTTCTCTTCAAACCATGTATTCACTTGTCAAGTGTTGAATTTTGTCATTGCAGGTTTTTCTCCCATATTTACAAATGTCCGTCCAGTGTTAACAGTATATACCTCATAAATAAACATGAATATTTAACAATGAAACATTTAAATTTCCATGTTGATGCATAATGAAGAAAACAAAGATGATTCTTGGGTTTTAATACTGAACACACGTTTTTTTATTATAAGCATGTATGTGTCAGATTTTTGTCTTATGATTGTTATGTATGAACATTCTGTGATAATTTATGTAAATATCTTCTATACATGGTGTCTATAAAGTCACCTTAATGTCTAATTAAAATTGACCGAAACTCTTATCTTGTACTTCATTCACCGTATACCTGCCCTTTCAGACAGAAAGTGGGAAGATTGGTCTGGGTAAATTAGAATTGAATTGAATTGGGTTTTAAGGCGCACCAACACATGAAAAGGTTATATGGCGCTTAACAGGCATGAACATGCCAGGCTCATCTTCCATGTACATCGAGATAAAATATGGAAAATGGGCCTAGAACCTTCTCACCCTGAACTGCAGAGTTGCTGCAAATTCTATCGTAGAAACTCCATTTACGCTGGAGCCACGTTTATTGTTTTTCTGCATATTTCTATATACGGTCATGGCGACTTGACTTTTGACCTACTGACTCCAAAAACAACAACAGGGTTCCTCCTCTCACCAATGGCAATGTACCTATGAAGTTGCATGAGTGTAGGTGTTATTTTTTCAAAGTTATCGTGCGGAATGCATATTTCCATAAACGATCATAACAGACTTGACCTTTGACATACTGACCCCACACCCCAATAGGGTTTCTTCTCTCATCAAGGGCAATGTACCCATGAAGTTTCATGAATGTCGATGTCAGTGGGTCAACGGTCAAGGTCACCATGACCTTTTATGGAAATATATATTCCATGTGATAACTTCGAAACAGAACATCGTTTGTTTGTTTGTATGGTGTTTTACATCATTTTCAACACATGTAAGGTAATAGAAGATGGTCGATTTTTTATTGATTTTTTTGTGGTAGGAGAAGGACCATCCATTTTTCCTGGGTAGAACAAGTACTGTACACCTCCCACCATCCGTAAGAATAGACACTTCCTCGCTTGGCTAAAAGTTATAAAAGTCTAAAAGTTATAAAAGTCGAGAATCCCACTGGGAGCTCGACTTGTGAGGACATTCCATGATGGAATGCATATTTCCATATAAGTGGTATGGTATTGTAGTTACCATGTAGAATGCGTATTTCTATATCTGGCCAACTGTGACCTCTGACCTACTGCCCAAAAAACAAAAGGGTTTCTCCTCTCACCAAGGATAATGTACCTACATACTTTGGACTATTTTTTAATTTTCTTTGGAATGAAAACAGAAGATATAAAAAAAAGTTTTCTTTTTAATATTTTATTTTTTTTATTTCAAAAATATAAAACCATTAACAGACTCATTATATATTAAAGCAATCAGCACATTCATGTTTAGACATGACCAACATTTACAACACAATTATTTATCATTACCAACCTCCCAAGGCACATTACTGTTGGTACTATAATGTTGGGAAGATAATGCAACTATAAGAAATGATTCGCACATTTTCGGAGTTTATGCAATTTTAAAAGCCGGTAGTGAATGACAAATTTAGCAAAAAGGGCATAAATGCCGAACATTTGCCAACCAATTCTAATAAGTGATATTTTCTCATCAACAGCCATGGAAAATTACCGTAAAAGTTATAAAAGCTGTTGAAGTAAAGCAGATGCTACAAATTTATTCATCAAATATGTTCCAAACACCCAAGCAAACCCTTGAATGTCCCTTGTACACACTATAAAACAGTTGAAATATTGAATGTAGATATGGCATTCAAGCATGTATAGCTGGTCTCATGGTTTGTAATAAAGAATGAACCTCATCCCCAAATATTTTTATTACAATCACTGGTAAGAAACTGTATTAAAAAACAAGAGGGCCAAGATGGCCCTAAATCGATCACCTGAGTACTGGCACATTATCAAATTCTTCGAAATCTTGCAAGTTTGGTTAAGATTGTTCAAGAAATGTGGGCTCTGTTGTGTATAACAACATTGATATAAAGACACTGACAACGTTTGGTACATATCAAATACAAAATGAAGGTGCTAGAGTGTAATACCTTGGGCAGGGCCAAATGTGACCCCCAGGGCTACATGTAATATACGAGAGCTTTGTGGTTTCAGAGAAGAAGATTTTTTAAGTTTTTCCCTATACAAGTCTATGTAAAACATGACCCCTGGGGCAGGGCCAAATGTGACCCCACGGTCATCATTTGAACAAACTTTGTAGAGGACCATAAGCTTATAGCAAATGCAAAATATTAAACCTCTGGCTCTTGCAGTTCCAGAAAAGAAGATTTTTTTCAGTTCTTCCCTGTACAAGCCTATGTAAAACTGTGACCCCCGGGGCGGGGCCAAATGTGACCCCAGGGTCACCATTGGAACATAATTGGTAGAAGACCATAAGCTTATAGCAAATGCAAAATATTAAACCTCTGGCTCTTGCAGTTTTAGAGAAGAAGATTTTTTAAGTTTTTCCCTACACGTTTATGTAAAACGTGACCTTTGGGGCGGGGTCAAATGTGACCCCAGGCTCACCGTTTGAACAAACTTGGTAAAGAACCATAAGCTTATAGTAAATGCAAAATATCAAACCTCTGGCTCTTGCAGTTTCGGAGAAGATGATTTTTTAAGTTTTTCCCTATACATGTCTATGTAAAACGTGACCCTTGGGGCAGGGCCAAATGTGACCCCAGGGTCACCATTTGAACAAACTTGGTAAAGGATCATAAGCTTATAGTAAATGCAAAATATCAAACCTGTGGCTCTTGTAGTTTCTGAGAAGATTTTTAAAACAAAATTCCTATATAAGTCTATGTAAAACTGTGACCCTCGGGGCGGGGACAAATTTGACCCCAGGGTCACCATCTGAACAAATTTAGTAGAGGACCATAAGCTGATGCTACATGTAATACATGAGAGCTCTGTGCCATGTGGTTCCAAAGAAGAAGATTTTTTTCAGTTTTTCCCTATACAAGCCTATGTAAAACTGTGACCCGTGGTGGTGCCAAATGTGACCCATGGGTCACCATTTGAACAAACTTGGTAGAGGACCATAAGCTTATAGCAAATGCAAAATGTTAAACCTCTGGCTCTTGCAGTTTTCGGAGAAGAAGATTTTTTAAGTTTTTCCCTATACATGTCTATGTAAAAAATGTGGCCCTTGGGGCGGGGTCAAATGTGCCCCGAGGGTTATCATTTGAACAAACTTAAGCTTATATTAAATGCAAAATATCAAACCTCTGGCTCTTGTAGTTTCCGAGAAGAAGATTTTTTCCCCCCCTATAAACTGTGACCCCCGGGGCAGGGACAAATTTGACCCCAGGGTCATCATTTGAACAAACTTAGTAGAGGACCATAAGCTGATGCTACATGTAATACATGAGATCTCTGTGCCTTGTGGTTTCAGAGAAGAAGATTTTTTAAAGTTTTTTCCTATATGTCTATATGAAAAACATGCAAAATGTCAATATACAAACTTTGGACCCCCGGGGAATGGCCATTTTTGAACCCGGGGATTTCATTTGAACAAACTAGGCATTGACGATCATTTTAAAAGAAAAACTGTTGAAATCTGTCCAGCAGTTCTGGAGAAGAAGATTTTTTAAGGTTTCGACCATATATGGTAATGGCGGCCATCTTGGATGTTGCTTTGACCTAATTTTAACAAATCTAAAAAGCATTCATCTAAGGATCATCCATGTGAAGTTTGGTCAAAATTAGCCAAGCGGTTTCTGAGGAGAAGTCGTTTGAAGAAAAGTTAACGACGACGACGGACGACGTACGCAGAGTGATCAGAATAGATCACCTTGAGCCTTCGGCTCCGGTGATCTAAAAAAGAGTACTACAAACTTTGACTCGAATTGGGTTTTATGGCACACCAACACAAAAAGGTTATGTGGCGCCAACAGGAATGAACATTCCAGACCAACCCTCCATTTAGATAAAAAAATATGCAGAATGGGCACAGAACCTTCTCACCTGCAGAACTGCAGAGTTGCTGCAAATTCTGTTGTGAAAACTCCTATTTTTTGCTTGAGCCACAATCATTATTTTCTGACACCATTCAAGTAGCACCTAAAACAATACAGGGACAATGATGAAGACCTTTGATGAACATAATGACAAAAAGAATTACTGAATTGGGTTTTAAGGCGCATCAACACATGAAAAGGTTATATGGCGCCTAACAGGCATGAACATGCCAGGCTCATCTTCCATGTACATCGAGATAAAATATGGAAAATGGGCCTAGAACCTTCTCACCCAGAACTGCAGAGTTGCTGCAAATTCTATCGTAGAAACTCCATTTACGCTGGAGCCACGTTGATTGTTTTCCTGCCACTGCTCTTTTGATGCGAGCGAGATAGCACCTGAAACAATGCAGGGATCATGATGAAGACCTTTAATGATCATGATGAAGACCTTTAATGAACATGAACAAAAAATTATAAAATGAACATGAATTTGTGGGGATTCTACCCCTCTGCCTACCCCTCCAAAGGGATCTGCAGTGGCCCTATTCTTTTGGGAACCACACGGGACAAAAAGAACAGGACTTTGGCGGTATTTTACTCCTCTGCCTGGATAAGCAGTGGCTCTATCTATTCTTGCCCGGGAACCACACGGGACACACACACTTAGATATAAAGCTTACAAAATACATGGACGTTACGGCACACTGACCAGGTGTTGGTAGGGGCACAATCAGAATAATACTAATTTAACTGAATTGGGGTTTTAAGGCACACCAACACATGAAAGGTTATATGGCGCCTAATAGGAATGAACTTGTCAGGCTCATCCTCCATGTACATCGAGATAAAATATGGAGAACGGGCCTAGAACCTTCTCACCCTGAACTGCAGAGTTGCTGAGAATAATACTAACAAATTGTTCTAAACAACAAACATTAAAAAAATACCATCATTTTGCATCCATCATAAAAAACAAAAACACATCAGTATAAAACATGACCTGTTTAGAAATGAAATACAAACTGGTACAGAGAGCTGATAGGGAAGCCAATGTAACACTACAATAATACAAATATTACAAAAATCCGAATACATTTATCATTATACTATAGAAGGTAACTACGTCAAGCCCAGTAATCGATGTCATCAGCAGGTGCACGAGATGATCATCCGTAACGAAGATTTGTCTCGACTTGGTAAGTAAACACACGCATTTCAGCTCTAATTCTCAATCCATAAAGATATAATTGTGCCTAAAGTATCGCAATCAGTGGTAAAAAGGCTCGGTTAAAATTCACTTCTGCTATTACTTATCGAATTGGGAGCAGAATCAAAGGAAGTTAAAAATGAAAAAACTCCGCCGAGAATCATCTCGCTAAAATAACTTCCTTTGATTCTGCTCTTAAGTGAATATTAACCGAGTCTTTTTACCACTGATTGCGATGATTTAGGCATAATTATATCTTTATGGACTGAGAATTAGAGCTGAAATGCTGAGTCGAGACAAATCTTCGTTACGGATGATCATCTTGTGTACCTGCTGATGTCGATTACTGGGCTTGTACGTGGCAAATACTCTCCATACATGACAATACACAGAGGACACTTACAAGTACCCTGGTTACATTTGATTTCATATCTCTTAAATCGAATGTACAAACTCATCAATATATTTTTTAACCGATTTATCAAATAAAATAATCATTTTAATAATTGGATAACATTCAGTCACCAATTTAAAGATCATTTTAAAAATTTGAGCAAATCAGTATGAAAAACAAACATTTTATTAGCATTTAAACTCGGGTACTTATAAGTGTCGTCTACCTAGGTAGCAAATACTCTCCAAACTTGACACTTGTCCTTATCACTTGTCCTTCTCACACACAAAATGAATAGCTGCATTAATTTCTCCTGAAAAGGACATAATAAGAGCGACTTTGAACACAAAATATATTTTAAATACCAGAGTTTAACAAGTTAGACCTAATTCATACAAGTTTAACCTGAATGGCGCCTGACCGACATTCTCCAACTGCTCTGGTTCGAACATGGTGGATAAAAGATAAACAATAATTTAAAAAAATAAATGGTATGTGTGTTTTGTCAATTGCTTGACAAATAATTAGGATTACAGCAACTATTTACTACTAATTATTTGAGAAAATGGCTGATGTCAAGATAAAATATGCATGTGCCAAGATAAAATATGCATGTGCCAAGATAAAATATGCATAGGTTAAATACACCCGTGTCAGAACGGTGAAATTCTGCCCATTAAACACAATGCAATATAAGCTGTTTCTGGAGATCAGTCACCAGTTACAAAACATTCATTCATTTAAAATACATTTTGATTTTGTAACTCACACTTACAGCTCACAAACGGTCCCATATCTAGAAAAATACACCTACTAAATAAAAAGCCAAAAAATGACATATTTGATGCAAATACCTACCAACAAATGAGTAGCTCCGTCAATTTTGGTAAAATCAATGCAGTTGCACTTTTTCCAAAAAAACACCCCTTTCCTATAAAATTGAATGTTCCGCCCGGCCATTAAGGTTTTCGGCTGTTCATTGAATTACAACGTAAACACGGGGTTGCAAAATGAATTTCGGGCTTTGTGAAGCTAAACGGATAGCTACCGCAAGATTGTAAACAGATCCAGGAGCGTCCATTTTCATTCTATCTATCCATACCAGGTATGAAAACATATAGCAAGTAATAAAAAAAAATCTCGATTCATATTCGACGCATAGTTACCCTGAAATGCACAGTACTTAGTTTTTCAACATTTCACTTTCTTCATACATACTATGCGTATTTTGAAATAAATATATAACACGGAAATACTTCCTGACTGCTTTGACACAAATAGACACATTTAAACATGAAAGGGCCATAAAATATTAACATCTATAACTAATTGCACTGCCCGTTTGCAACAGTATCATAAATCACGTCTGCATAGAATGTAAAACTATGGTGGTCGTTTTTGTCTCGCCTTTTGAAAAAAATGTGTCAACATATTGTGAAATAACTTTCTTGTCCTTGGCAGTAGAATGTTCAAATTTCATATATGACCTTTTGGTCATTGTCTTTCCTAATGCCAAAAACTTCCAGTCCTCCAACTGACCATGGGACGGAGTCAGTGTCACTTAACTACATGTACCGTCAATATTTTGCGTTATAATTTGTGTGACGGTACATGTATTTAAGTGACCTGGACTCCGACCCATGGTCTGTTGGAGGACTGGAAGTTTTCATGGTCCATGGTCTGTTGGAAAGCCGGAATTATTGGCATTAAGAAGGGCAATGACAAGGAGGTTATATATGAAATTTAAACATTCTACTCCTCAAGACAAGAAAGTTATAATACAATATGTACCGTTGTTTAGGTTTGTGTTAAGATTTGCGTTAAAGTTTTGGTTAAGGTTTGCGTTAATGTAACTTTTTTGTTCTTTGGAGTAGTGTTCAAATTTCATATATAACCTCCTCGTCATTGTCCTTCTTATTCCAGTGATTTTCAGCCTCCAACTGACCATGGGTCAAGTTCAGTGTTCTCTGTACCGTCTCCAAATTTAACAATACATATACCGTCTTCAAATTTGATTACATTTAATAACATTGTGAAGTACAGTGTTACAGATTTCATATCACTCAACATAATTATTGTTATTTTAATAACTTCCAGGCGCTGAACTGACCCTCGACCTTGGGTCAAGCAATTAGTCCAATAGCATTGATTTTTGGATTGTATGTTATATGCTCACATGTACATAGAAGAAATAAAGAATTACTATTTATTTAAGTTTAAGAATTAATAACAATTGAAGTAAAAAATGCCAATTCAGTCCACTTTCGTAGCAGCAGAGAACATTACATTAATTATAATATGCAGACATTTTCCCAGAATGCTTAGATTAAAAAGCAATACAAGCTGATAATTGAAGATACAGCAAACACATACACATTCTATATCCAAAATGCGAGACACCATGTTGCGCGCAACTCTTGTATAATAATCTCTCTGGTTTCTAAGAACAAGTGCTTAAATTTATTAATGTAAGATGATTTCAAAAATAACAGTTTTCATCAATAACATTTTCATAGGAACACGTCCCAGGGATATTTGTTATTATGGGAATGTGTCTTGTATTTCCTACCTCTATTCAAAGCTTGACAGAAATGAAAGAGTACGAAAAGTTAATATAGCAACTTAAAATAGCTATCTCGTCAACAACAGCCAAAATTTACAACGTATGTACACCGTTTCACTGACGACGAGGTATATATATATTAAAGGAAGTACATCAGGATTCAGGATGGTATTATTTTTAGATTTTTCACATACATTATTTATGTATTTAATTGAAAAAAATAAGCTACATGAGTCATACAACACCGAAAGAAATGAAGCTGAACATATAAAATAAAAGACCCGAAGAATGTATTTCCTAACTATGGTGACTAGCCATGAAAAGCTGTTATAAACTTGGCGGTAAAATAAATCGCAATGTATTGCAAAGCGAGCGTAGATATTGCCGATTTGCTCTGCGTGACAGCTATTTATAGCTTGGGGATTTCTCTATGGACTTTTAAGACTTGTTGTAAATTATAAGTTTTAATTATTGTGCTGTATTATAGGAAACCGTTAATGTTCCATCTACACGTATGAACTATTTCACGTTTTAAATTGGTCATGTCATACTTATGTTTTTAAACAAATTAGGCCAAATTAGGTACTCCCTTTAATATAATAATACAATACCAAGACTGGTACATATCAGTGGACATAGTTAACATACCATTGGGATCATACCATAATACTCCTGTTTTTTAAACAGTTGTACAATATGTGCTGACTTTATATTTGTAATAAAGTGTTACTAAATATTAAAAAATAAAATAATTATGATTGGAAATTTATTCTTCAATTAAGCACGGGCCGAATAAAAAAAGAGTTTTATTTGCATAGCTGATTATTTATTTCCGCTGCAGTAGATTCCTTCATTATTACTAAAGTATGATCCAACCCAAAGACAGTGATGAAAGGTTCAACAATGTAGCTGCATAATTATTCGGCTATAAATCGGTCCATTTCCTACAGAATGGGTATAAATGATTGCAGAACTAGGTCACGGAATGAAAAATCTTCAGCTCAGTCTAGTTTCTGTGGTAGGAGGTCTGAATCCTTGTGAGTCATCATATATTGACCATCATCTATTATAAAACTGAAATGAAACATGCGAAAACAAAATAAGACAAACATAATTTTAGAAATAAAGGTCAAAGACCTGTGACTTGGCATTCAAATTGAACCTTTATTGGGTGATAGAAGGTATTTGCTCGTATAGCTGACCATGATAAGTCTGGACTGTAATCAGTGCCAGGTAAAATGACCGTGGAATGACTACGGAATCTCTTTATAAAACAGGTAACGCATGTTTAACATTTGGTGAATAATTTTTAATGTTGATACCATTGCAAAAATAATAAACATCTCTATAGTGATGGGTTAAAACCAAATTATTGTAACTATATATAAAGAACAAGATATAAGAGTTTCTAGTTGACTCCTCGATATCGATATGTAGTACTTTCTTCACAGAATCATTTTCTGGAAATGTGTCAATGGGACAATGCCTCCGTAATTGCTTCACATATTAATAAGGAAATTGTTGGACAACATTATTTTGTGAATTTTTACTATTCCAAAGGGCATAACTCTGCCATTACTAAGGCAATGGGGCTGAAAATGTAACTTGGACGAGACATTTTGCACAATTTGTCCAAGTTTGTAGAAGAGTGGTTAACAATTACCCAAGTTAAAATCGGGACATCAATTTCGGCTGCAATTTCGGCACTCACGGACGGACAGGGGTAACACTACATGCCATTCCACCATTCTTCGAATGGCTGGGGCATAAAAACATACACACCTGTACCAGAGTAAAGCTAGTGGTGCAGTGCCTGCATGCCAGAGGGCGTGAGCATCAAAGGTCCACCACAATGGAGGGAAGTCACCCAGTTCAAGAGACAACAATAGCTGGACACCGATAATTGAGGCAACAGCTTTAAACACATATCTACGCTTTCTCTTCCATATACACCAGGCTAACCAGCCTACCATATTGAACAGAGCTGCAATGAAGCAAATTCAACACAATATTTTGTAAATAAGCACTGTCCAAGGGTTATTTCATATGACCAGGCTTGACTTGATGGTCACCTTATTGAGAGTTTTAGATGCTCTAATGACTGTGGCTGCAAATGGCAATGCACTATTGCATATAAAGCTCACATGGCCTTTTGTCAGTAAAGCTTAAAACAAGCTTGCCTCGATTTATATCTTTCAATCATATGGCTTGCTATTTAAGTACCCGAGGGGGAAATTACTTTTATAGAATGTATGTCTGAAATTATCAAAAACTTCATTTTAATATTACTGATGGCAACATTAAACTGCATGCATGTGATACTTTTGAAGCCACAATCTGGGAGTTCTAAGAATATTTCAAGGGAGATTTGTCCAAAATCTGTGAGGTTCTATAAACATAAGGTGTAATTGAAGTTTTATTGAATATTTTCTTACTTTAAGCTTTATAAGAATTTGATGACAAGTAGAAAAATGTCATTTAATAGCATTTTTTTTTTTTAATTCATTTTTTTTCAGTGAGATGTCCAAATCTCAAAGGAATTTTGACTTCTGAAGAGACGAAATTCTGTGAGTTTTGGTCTCAAAGAGTGAGATATCATATGTATGAAACCGAATGATTTTTTTTTTTATAGAAAAAATCCGAAAAAATGATGAAAATATTCGATAAAGACTGATTAAAGTGCAATTCATCACATAACCACATACCGGTAACTTGGCTTCTGGGAGTGTAATAAAGTCATGACTTATTTCTCATAATACTCTCGTGTATTACAGATGCAAATGAGGACCGAATCACCGTGTTTGAGTACAGTAAAACATATGAGTCCCAATTGTTTGCATGGTATATCATAGGATAAGTTCAGATAACTATTTATCATTATTTGAATCTTACTTTATAAAATCCATGTTAGTAACGTTAAATTTATTTTAAGGTGTCGCATTATTTGTAGTGCAAAAGCCGCAAAGCGTTACAGCCTTGTAAAGTAGCGACGTCATGTAAACAACAATGACGACGTCATGATTTCTCTAACAAATATATGGTAAACAGACAACATTAAAGTGAAAATATCACATTGCAGACATGTTGATAAATAGAATTGTGCAATCGTGACTGTGTATTATTGACTTTAATAAACAATTTGGATAAAAAGATAGGATACTCAGCAGAGCCTCGTATCCTATCATTTATCCAACTTGTTTATTAAAATCAATAACACAGTCAAGAATGTAAGATTCTCTGTTTAAGATGGATTGTGATGTAGGATTTTGAGGCCCAGTATAAGAATATTAACTCACCGACACCTATATTAACCTTCATGTTATATCCGTAGTCAAATCTGTCAAATGCCAGGAACCAGACATGCCTAACATAGAACACAATACAGCATATAGCCACACCCAGGGGGCGCCACCATTTCACAAAGCCAAACAGTCTGAAATGTTAAGTAGTTCATTTGCAATAGCATGACCTATTACACTGTGTTTTAAATAGATGTCTGTCAAACAGTTCTTGAAAAGAAGTCACACATTTTATTTATTTTCTCATGGTGGTCTAACGTTATGTATAACGGTACCCAATATTTCCTACAACTGAATAGTTGTTTAATAACAGTTCATTGACACATTATCAGTTATTTCTACATGTCCCAGAGAGTGGGAAAGGATACACAGGAACCCAAAAACATAGAGATTATTTAACTGCTGGGATCGATTATAGGGAAATCCTTAACGAGTGGTAGACGTGTGGTTCTTTTCATGAACGAGCGCACGCGAGTGAGTGAAACGACAAAGCACGTCTACCATCAAGTGAAAGATTACCCAATAATCGATCCCAGCAGTTAAATAATCTATTTATTACACATTTTAAATTACGTTTTTCAAACAAATATTCGCTTTATTGAACGTTATCGGCGGATGACGTCGACGTCAGCAACACTTCGTTGACGTAACGCCTCAACGTCGCAACGTTAGTTATTATTGTGTTCTGAGTAAGCAACGTTAGTTATTATTGCGTTCTGTGTCAGTTATTAATATTTAGCGATTATGAATATTCATGCACTGAGAAATCCCGATCTTTCACGCATAGAAATGTAATAAAGTGCTCTATTCTTGCAAGCAAATAGATTCCAATGAGATTAACATGCTTCAAAGATAGACTTAGATATGCTTATGGTCCCATCTGAAGGATGAGGCTTACGGAAGCATCTCACCTAAGGACACACTGAAGAAACCAGTGGCGTCGATGAGGCTGGAAACCTTTGATCTCTAGATTCAGAGTCCACTGGGGCCGATGCGGCCCCTTTTCTACATCTGAAAGATATCCCTGTAATTTGTTATTGAAATATGTCACTGTACTAAGTTTTGTTTGGCCAAGTTGAGCATTGAACTTATAAAATAAAATACGAACAAATAAAGACCTACCTGCAGAAGAATGCAAATGTGCTGTATAGAACTATAGAGAAGGCACAGAAGTAGTCCATTTTCTGAAAATATTAAAACAAAATATGAGCAAGACAAGAATGAAATGATATTGAACATAAGTTTAGTTTTAAATTTTCACCAGTTTTATACATGTAGTTAAGTAGGCCGACAAGGTTTTCTTCAGTTTTTGAGAAAAAGAAGATTGCTTACAGTGCTTTATCATATATTAAAAGTAATTATAATTAATTGATGTAAAAATGTTTATGACGAGTGTTTAGTACTATTTACTAAGTGTGTGGGGGCAAAGGCAGACACCACAGTATCACCAAGACCAAGCTTATATTTATTGTTCTAGAGATTTCCACACAAGTTCTTGAAAGCTTTCATTTTTTCTTAGGTTGGATGGGATTAAAATTGTTTTCTTCTTTTGGTGAAAAAAGATGTTTATGCAGAGGCCTGTTTCAGACCTGATAATCGTTTAGATGGTAACTCTCACCTCTGTGAAGTCTGTATCCTTTGAGTGAAATATCGTTGACCAGGTCCAGGCATTCATAGCAATCTGAAATGGAGAATATAATGCAACTCTTATACCCGGTGCAAATAGGTATAACTGTTTTGCTTGAAACCATGGATTTACCGAAGGTCTGCTTAAACAGTTATACAGCAGATGGTTGGAGTTTTCTTGCACACTACCGGTACTGACATTTTATATATAGATGTCGCCATCAGTTAACATCTGTATGCTTCATTTAAACAAGAGGTCAATGACCTTGAAGCTCTACTGATTGATTTTGATTTCAGAAAGTAGTCGCTACAAACTTGTTTTTTGAAAAATTATTTTTAGCACGGCGGCCATCTTGAATTTCCGGCCGACCTGAAATTTTGCTAGGATCAGTTAGACATCAAGAGCAACATTCCTGTGAAGTTTCATGAAAATCCGTCAAGTAGTTTCAGAAAAGTAGTCGCTACAAGTTTTCATTTATGTAACTCTATGTAAACAAAGATGGCCGCTGACAGCCATGTTTAACATTGAATCAAAACGATTTTTGACAAGGACCAACATCATGTCATGCTGATCATTTTAGAAAAAGTCTGATATCGATCACTTATAGTTTTCAAGAAGTAGTCGCTACAAACTTGTATGAAAATCTATTTTTAGCCATGGCGGCCATCTTGAATTTCCGGCTGACCTGAAATTTTGCTAGGATCAATTAGACATTAAGAGCAACATGCCTGTAAAGTTTAATGAAAATCCGCCAAGTAGTTTCAGAGGAGTAGTCGCTACAAGTTTTTACTATATAATTCTATGTAAACAAAGATGGCCGCTGGCAGCCATGTTTAACGTCGAATCAAAACGATTTTTGACAAGGACCAACACCATGTCATGCTGATTTTTTTAGAAAAAGTCCCATATCAATATCACTTATAGTTTTCAAGAAGTAGTCGCTACAAACTTGTATTTTGAAAAATTATTTTTAGCCGTGGCGGCCATCTTGAATTTCCGGCCGACCTGAAATTTTGCTAGGATCAATAAGACATCAAGAGCAACATTCCTGTGAAGTTTCATGAAAATCCGTCAAGTAGTATCAGAGGAGTAGTCGCTACAAGTTTTCATTATATAACTCTATGTAAACAAAGATGGCCGCTGGCAGCCATGTTTAACGCCTAATCAAAATGATTTTCAACAAGGACCAACACCATGTCATGCTGATCATTTTAGAAAAAGTCCCATATCAATATCACTTAGAGTTTTCAAGAAGTAGTCGCTACAAACTTGTATTTTAAAAATCTATTTTTAGCTTTGGCGGCCATCTTGGATTTCACATCAACATGAATTTTTGCTAGGATCAACTAGATTTCATGGGCAACATTTCTGTAAAGTTTCATGAATATCCATCCAGTAGTTTCAGAGGAGTAGTCGCTACAAATAAAAGTTTACGGACAGACAGACAGACAGACGGACGGACGAACGGACAGACGGACGACGGACGCCGCACCATGGCATAAGCTCTGCTGATCTCTGATCAGTCGAGCTAAAAAAGATGTTATGCAACTTTTGACATTTAATATCCACATCATTACATGTGATGTTTATCCAAACAGCAGTCAAGATAAGATTTCCAGCATAATCATGTGTACAACATGGATATCCTTATCGGGTATGTAAGAAAACACAATACAATTTCCATTCTAGGCTGGAAAAAGCTAGAGCTGTATATACATAACTAATGTTCACGCACAGAGAATGAACGGTAAAACTTTGGCAAAACAGAAAGTTAACGTACAAAATGCAAAACGTTATGTGCCAGACAGATGGATTAATGGACAACTGACATGGAGACAGATATACTATGACATCAGTGTTGATACTGACACATACATGTACGTCCTTAACTGTAGCAGACAGACAAACTTACAATGGATCCTCCATGCCAGACATAGTACATGGGTGTTGATGACGACACATACTTCCTATACCGTAGTATACTGAAGTGGGCCAGACCATTCAAGGCAGAGAAGATCATGGATGCCGGCTCCTGGATACCCCAAACACGCACAAAAGGCCACTGAATTTATTGAACAAAATACACGTTACAATAGTGGTTTTAAGAAATCACGTTTAATATTCATAAAAATGTTTTTATGTCATGGTCTTACAAGTTTTGGAAAGTTGGGAAAGGCAACCTATAAAAGGAATAAGGAAGAGATGATATCAAGCAAGAAAGCTCCTATGGTATTATATTTAAGAATTAAATAGGGAATACTACGTTAATAGTGCCTTTTACTATAGGGTTAACTGTATTGGCATTTTGAATTCTGTGACGGTTTCTAATGCATTTCAGTGTTTTCGACAGTTTTCCTCACAAACGCTTAACGGTACAAATAAAACTAAATGTTTTTGACGGTTTAATATGGGTTATGCATTATTTAAGTTGCACATTTCTGAACGTCAACCATTCAGATTACAGGATTTCTATCAAATCCTGTAGATTATCAAGTTAGTTAGACGAGGCGTAGAATAGGAAGGGCAAGGCTCTGCCAAGCTATTCTGCATTTTCGTGAAGAGCCTAAACAACTTGTCGGGCAAGGCACTGATGTAACTTTCTGATTTCACATTATGTGGTCCGAGTGTTAACTTTCATACCCAAAAATGGGGTTGGCTGGGGTATAAAATAAAACCCTAATTTCTTTCGGCTTAAAACATTTGCATGTATTCAGTTAAAAATGTTTTTAAAAGTGTTTTATTGTCGAAATATCTGTTATAAAGTCTCGCTAATATAAGCTTTCAGGCGGGACCATGTAATGATGTACAATTGTAGATTATCCATCTTTTCTGTAGGATTTACAATTTTTAATAAACACAATGCTAATCTTGACACTATATTGGTTTTTCTTCTAGATGCCTTAAGACGTCACATAACAGAAGTTCTCGTTTTGTGATTCAAGTACATTTTTATTGAATTAAATATAAACCTCGATTGATATTTATGATTAAATAACAAAAACTCAGGTCTGTAGCTGACAGTTTGCATTACAAATTTAGTAAAAATAATTATGTTAAATAATTAATCACACATACATGTACGATCTGAAAACAGAATATGAAGGGAAAAAATCAAATAAAACAATCTAAGAAATTCTTTCCTAGAAATTCAGATATTTTTGAAAAAGTGTGATACTAGACACACAAACCTTGCCATTAAATTGTGGTATTGGAGAACCATCCCGCTGGAATGCATCCACTGTGATCCACATGCACATGTATCTACACTCATCCATACAACTCCACTGTAACACGCTGTGGGTGAGGGGCTGGGCAGCACTAAATAGGTAAACACATTTTAAAAAAAATTTAAGTACAAAATAGAAAAGACTTCATAAAATATGCTGTAATTTCAAGTACAAAATGTTCACTTGCATGTTTTCGCGCACACTATGACCTATTTGTGTCGACATACCGTAAAAATTACAATAACCCTGGTTTAATTATGATTTACTGACTTTATTTTCAGAAATAATGTGTTATTTAGGATTTTATTAAAGCATAAATTTATAAATAAATGATTTATTTAAATGTTTCAGAAGTGTAGTGTGTATTTCAATACTTTGTTGGCAATTTTCCCGTATTAAAATACTGACATTGGGGCAAATTTCTTTATGTAGTGGAAACTATTAAAGAGGCTTAGCAGTGTGTGAATTGTTTAAGTGATAAAGTTGAACAACCAGCCTATCTGGGAAACATATTCACATGTAAAGGATATTTTGTAGTAGGAATATTTCGTAAAAATGAGTGATGCAAAGAATATAATAAGCTATATTTGTGAAACACTAAAATAAGAAATTCAGAAGACAAAAAAATAACTTGTAAGAGTTATTTAAAATATAACTTCAATAAGTTACACACCTGACTGATAACAAGAGCTGTTGGATGACAGCATGCTTGACTTTGGAGGCCTTGGAAAACTAAGTTCAATAAAGGTCAAAGTAACTATGGGGATAATTGTGCTTAAATGTATCACAAAGTTATGGACCTTGTCTGCATGATCACAGACATATTAATAATGGTCTGTGTCTGTATGAGGCCCTTTATGACAGTGAATACATGTGTCAAGTTACACTGAATTCGTTCAAGGAGACTTGGAGATATGATGAAACAAGAGGCCCAAAAGGGCCTGTGGACACTACTGGCTAAAGATAAAGTTTATTTATAAGGGTCCATAACTCGTTCAAAAATCATTCAACCGGACAATTTCACAAGACTTGGTACTGATCATCCCCGCCTAGTTTCGTTGAAATCCAACCGGAGGTTCAGGAGAACTAATCTGTACAAGGTTAGTGTATTAAAACCTTTAAGGGGTCATAACTCTGCCAAAATTCATTCAACCAGAACACGGCAATGACAGGTGCAACTAGGCTTGGTACTGATCATACCCACGAAGATGCATTGAAATCCGGCAAGGAGTTCAGAAGAGACTAATCTGGACAAAGTTTGTCTATTAAAACCTTTAAAGGGCTATAACTCTTTCAAAAATGATTCAACCGGAACAGGGCTTTATATGACTGGGCTATGACACCACAGTACTAACGCTGTTATGTTCTCAAATAACTTGTCGTTCAGGTAAGGCTATCGATTATACACTGCAGTTATCGATTTTTACTAGGCTTATCGTGACGGGTAGCGAGAGACCTGCGGTGCTGCACACCTGTTTACATTGCAAACAGACATTATATATCCATCTTTTAACTAGATTATTATATATTTTATATCACCAGAAAGCCAAATAAATAACCTTTCTAATGATGTAATTTCATTCCAAATAATGGTTAGATAAATAGGCGATATCTCGAGATAGAAACGAAATAAAACACTTTTTTTTGTTTAACGAGTTTACGCAAATAACTGTGCGTCTTTTTTTTGGCCATTGTACAGATGTTATTAAATACATATGTAAATGATGTATACAATGAGAAAGCCAAACAAATCATCGTCCTAGTGAAGTTATTTTATTTCGAATAAAGATTAATTAAATGGGAGAGATTGCGAGTTGGAAAAAGTTTCCCACGCTATATTTCTTTTCTCCAGCAATTTCGCAATCACCGTGCTATTTTATGCTTTTTGTCGCTGTATAAACACATTTTGATTACTATTAAAATGATTGTCAAACAAATAATCTTCATCGTGATGGTGTTGATGCTTTTACAAACAAAGAAAATCTCGAATCGGCAAACAAAATATAACATATATATTTTTAATACATTGTGCTAATTCGTTTGCATTGTGTGAAATAAAAAAATCTCGTCTTTAATGTATTCTCTTGTCATAACTAACAACTGAATTGAATGTTGTTTAATGGCTCATCTACACAGTATAGGTTATTGAGAGCTGCCCCAGAGAGAGGGGAAGGATACATAGGAATCTGGGAACCTGCCCTACTCTTATTATCAAATAGATTCCTATGGTTTTTTAACGTGCTCGGAGGATAGACCGATACATGGAACGCCCGGTTTACGTCCCCATCTGAAGGACGAGGCTAAGGGAAAGTGTCTTGCCCAAGAACACACCGACGGAACTCAGTGGCACCACAAAGGATTGAACCCGGACCCTCCGGTTACAAATCCGCCATGCTACCGACTGCGCCACGCCAGTCCTTGACTAACAATTGAGAACTTAACAAATACACAAACACATATAAATAAAAAATAAAACCGACAAACGTGTAAATGATAATTTGAACAACGCATTATTATTGTTTGTTTCTTCGCGGTTTTAAAGTCGCATAATTTAAAAACTTTTAATTAGCTAAGCTTTTGACAGACTCGAAATGTAATTAGTCAAAATTAAAATTCTCTATTAAAATCATCTGAATGATTGTAAAGTGCTCTCATTTCAAAGTTGCTCGTTCGCATTAAAAGGAATGTCGAAAAGGCTATTTTGTTGATGTTGATGATTTAGATCTTGATGTGTTGTTAGGCAAGTTTACCGCAAGTGAAAAAAGCGTACGCCATAAAAGTATGTAATATTACATAACATCCTGTCATAAAGTTTGGTGACCCACGCACACACTAATTTACAATAAACACAAGGACACATGGTAAGCTAGTGTACAATACCCCATGGTGCGAGATCGAGTCCTGGGGTCCTTTATAACAATTTAAAGTTAAAGATGTATAGATCGCCATTTTTTCGATAAAAAATCTCAAAATGGAAAGTTTAAAACTTACTTTTTCTTACCATAAAAGTCATAAACTCACTTAAAAACTACAGCAAACAGTATTTCAATATGTCTTTTATTACTTGCAATTATCAACAGGTACTATTAAAGTGTAAAAAAGAAGCTTAACCCTGTAAAAAAAATGAAGATGATTATCAAGGAGAATTGCCAAGTTTTTTTGTTGAAACCAAATTCAAAATCCCCTTAAAAACTACGGCAAACACTATTTTAATATGTCTATTATTTCTGACAATCAACGACAGGTACGATTAAAGTGCGGAAAAAAGTTTACCCCTATACAAAAATGAACATGATTATGCAGGAGCAACCTTTTTTCAAAATTTGCCTAGTTTAAAAAGCATTTTTTTGTTAAAAGCCAATTCATAACCCAATTAAAAACTACCGAAAACACTATTTCAATATGTCTATTATTATTTGCAATCATCGATAGGTAAGAACAAAGTGTAAAAAAAAAGTTTACCCCCGTACAAAAGTGAACATGATTATGCAGGAGCAGTCTTTTCCTAATAGGACATGTGCAGTGAAGCAGTCGTCTAGTGAACGACACGTGTTTGGCGTACTTCTGATGGAGACCGATCCCTTTAATTATCATCCCAGGCACAACTAGGCTTGATACTGATCATCCTCGCCAAGTTTCGTTAAAATCCAGCCAGGAGTTCAGGAGAATTAGCCCGGAAAATGTTTGTGTATCAAAAACCTTTAAAGGGCTATAACTGTAAACCGGAACATGACGATGATATGCACAACTAGGCTTGGTGCTGATCATCCCTCCAAAGTTTCGTTGAAATCTGGCGAGGGGTTCAGGTGAACTAATACAGACAAAGTTTGTGTATTAAAACAATTAAAGGGCCTTAACTCTGCCAAAAATCATTCAACCGTGATCATCCCTGAAAAGTTTCACTGAAATCCGGTCAAATGAAGGCCCTTTTATCTTAATGAGGCCAAAATATATCATATTTCAGAAAATCAAGGGACATAACTCCGGTGTAAATGGTCCAATCCGGCTGATTTTCAAACTTGTCGAAGCTTGTAAACATTGATATTAACAATCTGGAAAAGTTTGGTAAAGATCGGATGAAAAATGAAGGCCCTATCGTCTGAACGAGGCAAAATATAGCATTTTTAACTAAATCAAGGGCCTTAACTCTGCTGTTACTGGTCCGATCTGGCTGGTTTTCAAACTGCTCCGAGCTTACATTGATATTAACATTCTGGTAAAGATCGGATGAACGATTAAGCTCCTATCATCTTAATGAGGCAAAATATAGCATTTTAACCTGAATCAAGGGCCATAACTCTGCTGTTACTGGTCCGATCTGGCTGCTTTTTGAACTTATCCAAGCTTTCATTGATATTAACAATCTGGTGCAGGTTGGTAAGGACCTGATGAAAAATGAAGGCCCTATCATCTTAACGAGGCAAAACATAGCATTTTTAAATAAATCACAGGCCATAACTCTGCTGTTACTGGTCCGATCTTGCTGGTTTTCGAACTTCTCAGAGCTTTCATTGATAATCTGGTACAGTTTGGTAAAGATCGGAATAAAAATGAAGGCACTCTCGTCTTAACGAGGCAAAATATAGCATTTTTGACTGAATCAAAGGCCATAACTCTGCTGTTACTGGTCTGATCTGGCTGGTTTTCGAACTTGTCCGAGGTTACATTGATATTAACATTCTGGTAAAGTTTGGTAAAGATCGGATGAAAAATGAAGGCCCTATCGTCTTAACGAGGTAAAAGTTAACGGACGGACAGACGACGGACGATGGACCACACAACATCCCATAAGCTCTGCTGGTCCTTGGCCAGTAGAGCTGAGGTCACAAAATAATGTATATGTGCTGATTAAAATTTAGATTTATTCACAGGTACTTAAAATAGCCATATCTGAAAATGTGTAAATGAATTAAGAGTTGGTGACCCATAATTCAATGCTTCGGCAACGATAACAATAGGGTGATGTTTTGCCTGGCCAGTTAAGGCCTTTATATGTAGTTATTATGTTGCAGTTATAGAGTTCTGATTCGCAACACATATGTAAGTTACATATATCATGTATATACCTTATTGTTAAAAATGGTATACATCTGTTGTAAAATGTGCCTGCTAAAATACCTGAACTTTCCGAGTCTGTCTCCAGTGCAGTTGTAGTCTTTACACTTATTTGCACATTTCTGGAACACATACGAACGGTCTCCAACAGAGGCTTCAGAGACATTTGTCATGGCAATAAAAACAACCCAGTAGGTAATCATGGTGACATATATACACAGTGTTGCCATGGTGATAAGTCTTCGACTGCAAATCGGTAAGTCAGGTCTTTCTCATTTCTAAAATCAATAAATCGCATTATTTTAAATTAAACAATAATTTGATTCACTCTACAAATTCAAAGGGATACAGGTAAGGTGCATCTCCAAACTGTTAAAGGGACACATGACCAGATGACAATCTTGAGGTTTTTATCGAGATTTGAAATTAGCTTCTCGAATTATTAATCCACTATGTAATTAAATAATCTGTTGAGTTTTTCATTTTTCTTTGTTATTTTTCCATATATGTTTGAATACATTATTGGTTCAAGATAATTCACAGTTAGATTGCCATTTGTCCCTTTAAGGGATTGAGAAATATTAATCCGAGCCTTTTTTTACCCTAAAAGCCTTTTTTTTTTGTGTGTTTCTTTTTACACAGCCAGATGAAAAATCAAAATCGTAAAAGGGCTGGTAAGGTCAGAGAAGGCTCGGATTAGAGAAATAAGTGAAGTAATGGGTACCGGGTACTGCAGAAAGGCACCCGGGGTACATTTATGTATACAGAAACGTACCCGAAAATCATCGAAATCCAGAAAGGCCCCCAAAAATACATAAATGTACCTGAGACAAAATACAATGTCATAAAACGCGGCTGTAACGCTCATTGTTTACAAAGTTTAATCAATTCACTTTTTAAAAGCAGCTTGCAGTTGCCTCCGCCTAACAGGAATGCAGTTGGTCTAAATATTTGACCTACTCTTCTTAAATGGCGAGCTGCATATTTGTTTACTTATTTGCGGGGGTTTGATGATTTACAACTTCCGGTTCTGTACTTCTGTAAGTTCTGTATTTTATTACTGACTATGGCAGCCTAAATATGTTTTTAAGAACAATAGCGCAATAGTTAATGATAAACAATATTGTTTAAGTAGTTGTTTTATCAAGTTCTAAATTGTTTCAATTCCGCCAATGAGATCTTGTTTGCCCGGATACGTTTCTGTATATTTGGGGGCCGTTCTGGAATTCAACGATTTTCGGGTACATTTCTGTATACATAAATGTACCCCGGGTACCTTTCTGTAGTACCCGATGCGACAATGACCCCATCAGCAGTATTAAATGGGCATGTCTATTCCTCTGAAACAACACCAGTCCTGTATGCAATGAAACAGAATGGCTTTTATAAATGGACATATAGCGGTTTATTCAACCGAAATAACGAGGTAGTTAAGGTAATGTAATGCCATCAGAAACTGCACAATATTTAAATTACAGAATGTGCGCAATATTAGTTTAATACAAAACAATAACAGCTAGGATTCTCACATATAAACATAGGCTTGATTGATTTAGTTAAATACTGTTATATGAATTGCAAAAATTAAATGGCAAATACCAAAGAAGCATGTTTGTACTACAGTACAGTATATGAATCAGCATCAGCCCTCAGGCACAAGACTTAGTGCAGTCAGTTTTAAAAATTATATTCAGCGAACAGCAGATAGTTTAAGTGTTTTAATGCGAGTGACACTCAAGAAACAGTATCCCAGCAAACGTAATACATCTAGTAAAAGAATGACAACAAACTGTCATACGAAATAAACGCAAATTGTTGAATATAATTTGATAATTTGGTCAAAGTTCGGTCCAGTGTTTTACCAATATCTCGGTCGTATTAATTGTGTGATAAAAACAGAAATATTCCGATTATTCATAAAACGCTGTCTTCAGACGCATGATTTTGTTCTCTTGGCAAAACATCATTAAACATCAAACAGTGAAATGATTCAGATTTATAGTTTTGATTTCACGCCAAATACGTTTCAGTTATGAAGATAAAGAAAGAAGGAAAGATATCATCAAAACAATGGACAGTCGACTCTGTTTCAGTTTAAAAATAACGTAGACACGGTAATTAACGAAATGCTAATCAGTAATCATTATGTTGCGCTGATTGATTGTTGATGTGGTAAGATTCCGCAGGCGATATATGTCGACAAATCTGATTCGTACTCGTGAAGGTTCGTAAAAAAATAATCTGCAGAGAACTTTATCCAGTTTTTTAGAAAATTATTAATATAGTGATTTAATAGGGTTTTACTCTAACTTTTTCTTTCAGAATCAAGTAGTCCTGCATAGACGGTAGTCTTGCTGATTTTCAAAGAATAAACCTCAAAACAAAAAGTGATAATGGGCTATTCCAGATTATTCACCCTTTTGCCAGTAATCAAAATCCGCTTTCCTTTGTCTGGAGATTTCGTGTTCGGGGGTGCCTGTGACGTCATATCCGCCATTAAGCCACCACAAATTTCAAAGGAGTTCAGATTTCTATATATATAATCGATCTTTAAATTTATGCATTAAAGCTTGATATTGTTTTAAATTTTAATAAAATCGTCTCAAATGATTCTTAAGTATTTATATGTATATTTTCACACTCAACTTTAGATTTTGCTTTTATCTTCGATTCATTCTGAATTTAACTTTAAAGGGAACTCGCTAAATGTGGGCAATGTATTTACAATGGGACAAGAATTATGTAAATTCAATTTATGCATTAAACTTTGTTATTTTTGGATAAAATTTGTCTTAAATGATTCATAAATACTTTCATTTTCACACTCAACCATTTATTTGTGTTTTTTTCATTGATTTGTTTTTAATTTAACTTTAAAGTGAACTCGCTCAACGTGGGCAATGTATTTATCATTATGTATAAATTTGATCGCTAAATTTATGCATTATTCGTTACTTTTGGATAGAATTGGTCTTAAATGATTTATAAATACTTGCATTTCCACACTCAACCGTTTATTTGTGTTTTTTCATTGATTCATTCTGAACTTAACTTGAAAGTGAACTCGCTCAACTTTTACAATGCATTTACTATGGGACAAGATGGCGGGAGGCTCCCCGAGATTGAAATCTCACACAAAACGGGAGCGAGATTTGATAATGGCAAAATTGAGAATATCCGTACCCCCACTAAGGAAGGACTATCTTTTTTTATTATGGAAACAGCAGGATTGCATCTATTGAGTAAGTCACACATCTGCCTGTTGGCCTCATTCTGCAAACTGCATGGGTAGTATGTCAGGGTTAGCTACTAACTTTATTGTCATCTAGCCTAAAGGGCTAGTGCCTTTTCTTTTCCACTAGCACTTCTTAAATTCAACTAGTCCTTCTTTTACCGCAAAATAAAAAGATGCCAAAAATTCATATGGGTAAGGCCTTGGCTTTGGAGCTATAGACGGACCTCTGACCAGCGTAGGTTATCTCCAGCGTAGGTTATCTCCCTGATGAAGGCATGTCTGAGGGCAAACTTCAGAATCTATATCTGATGTTGCTGTCCCTATATAACCTAATATAATGTAAAATCCCAATTTATACATGGTGATGTTGGAGGGAAGAGAGAGAGAGGGGGTAGGGGAGGTGGAGGGGGGGGGGGGGGGGGGGGGGTTCATATTTAAACAAATGTTGCCATACATCAGCTTTGTAACTGAATCGTAGTCTATCCATATATATGCCTCCTTCCATGATGGCTGAAATACGCTGATGCGTTTATTTGCATCATATTGTTTTTGCTGCCAATGCTATTCCTCTTTCGTTGTTTTTTGTTGTTGTTTTTCAGTGAGGTCCCGTATTTAAATATCGCCACATTAAATTTTGTGTTTACAATGTGAAGGTCACAGTCATCAGGTCAA
Source organism: Cyrtodaria siliqua (assembly GCA_037043455.1). Lineage (NCBI taxonomy): Eukaryota > Metazoa > Mollusca > Bivalvia > Adapedonta > Hiatellidae > Cyrtodaria > Cyrtodaria siliqua. Next base: position 218,926 of record JAWPHD010002424.1, on the reverse strand, counting down.
TAAACTGCTTGAACATTAATATAGTGATAGAAATGCATGCGTCTTTATGAAAACAACGGTACCAAAACAACAAGGGGACATAATTATTGTATAAACCTGGGTTATTTTTAACATTTTTGCGTCATCAAAAACTCCCGGCCAATTGGGGATCAGTAAATTGACACACCTACACATTCGCATGTGCTTGTCTTTTTCTATATCGTATCCTACAATACCCCAATATTAAAGAGTTTAAATATGCAAAAAAACAACAGAGTATAACGTTACGATCATTTAAAATGGACATTTGAATAATAAAAACTGTGAGCTTTTACTAGTCCTTCTGGAAAGTGACTAGCCTCGGGCTAGTGGGTGTTAGTGTCGAACCCTGGATGTCTGTTAAAGTCAGATAATGATCCACATCTTACTCTTACTGGTCATTCCAAACAGCCCATAACAACTTCCAATGCTCTCAGACACAGTGACACCTTAGTCCTTACATGTCATTAAAGCTGCCCAGGTTTATTTTTCTCTTCATTTGTTTCACTTTCTTGACTAAAATAATTAGTCCCCAGGTATTCAGGGGCCTAGCTAAACCTTTTTTTAATGTCCAGGCCGGACTAGTTCTAGTGAGATCCCCAGAAATTTTTGAAAACGTAGCACGTCTCTGGTGCGTTTTGGCATATATTTAGATATAAATTTAAGCAAAATCACGCTTCAGAATTCAAAAAATTCATTCACTATTATTTCATTGTTATATTTTTCAACCATCAGGGTTCTCCAAGAGACCTAATAAGATGGCAGGCCGCCAAGCTATCGACACATACTGCCATGCAAAACAAGTGCCGCCACGTAAAAATCGTCAATCGCCACTTAAAAAAAAATAAGCAAAAAACAAAACAAAAAACGAATAAATTTATTTAGCAAACTAGGATGTAGAACACAAAGGGTTTTTACCAGAAATTCATCTGGATGAAAATGAGCCTGTGCAACTGTTTGAATTGATGCAACAAACACTATAACCTAACCTGAATCTAGACCGCTTTGATACTCTGTGGTTACATGTAGTTAAGTAATATCACGCAGACGCTTGTCATCCAGTCTTTAACAATAAAGCAAGCGCCTCAGCCGTATTGACCGAACCGTAAAGGGAAGGTAATTCCTCCAACATCCGGGTGTCGATGTCAAAATGGCATTAAAAAACGCAAAATAACGGATTTGCACTGCCAACCTATAATTTCTAGACTTGGGGAACTTTGACCATGCATGTGAAAATTATGTCCAGGCCCGGGCCTTTTGGCCTAATAGGTAGCTACGCTACTGGTATTTCCAGTTTATTTGAAAACGGAAATTTGCAATAAAGAGTGTTTTTTATTGAATGAGTACGGCGGCTGGCCAGCTCCGGCAGACGCTTATTAATTTGTATTATATTCTATATTAATCGAACAATTCATTGCAAGGCTTGTTTGTAGCATACAGTTTGTACAGTAAAGCTACTTTATTTGTTCAGTCGAAACTAGTTTTGGCTGATGCAATTAAGTCTTCCGAGTACTCTTCTCATATTCACAATACGGGTACCAGTTGTGATCAAAGCGCTGGGACTCGGCTTTGTAGGCTTGCATTTATACCGGAAACCACTTATATCAGTGAAAAGTGTACATCGCGACATCTCGATGTTGTTTTCAAAGTTAAAACATCTTTGAATAGGAGATTTAACAAACTGTGGTGAAAAATAATAATAAAGTTGTAAAAGTTGTTCTATTTTTTATGTGTTATTACTTAGTTGATGATTACGTCCGTGTTTTTGTCAGAAGTAGGTAGCCCACGTGACTACTCAGCTTGGAGGTCTAGGTAGTCCGAGGCATATTCTGGTGGTCTCGGACTACCTTTAGTGTCAAACCCTGGTAAAAATTAGACACTATACTAAACTTATGACATTGCCAAACTACTTGTTTTTCTTGTGCATAATCTTTGATTTTAAATCTGAATTAAATTAATAAAAAAATTGGTGTTGTGGTGAATAATAATGTTATTTCATCATAAATTTTAAATATACAAATGTAGATTGGAATCGAGCTTTTTGATCATTTTCCAGATTGATAAGCGAGTCGGTGTCATGGCAACCGTGGAACATGAGAAGATTGAGCGACTGCGGGATCGTATGCTGCAGTGCCCAATATGTATGGACGAGTACAAGGACCCGCGGATGCTACCATGTCATCACTCTGTGTGCCTCAACTGCTTGATGGACTTTGTGCATGCATCATCTTCATCAGGACGCTTGTTCAGGTCCGTCATAACATATTTTTTGCAGTTTCAGTAAATTAACTTTGTTATGCATGCAGATGGAACTGGTTTAAAGACCTATGTTGGGCGCCAAATTGCCATCAATATAACAGACTGGAATTTCATATTGTTTGCTCCCGTTAGCAGGGAAATGAATCAGGACTGTTTACATGCAAAACTGCATGACCGATGAAATCATCCTTTACAAACATGAACTATGAAAGCTGGCTTACATATATAATTGCAACTTGCTAGGCAGTATAATATTCTGATTTGCCCACGCGTAAACACTCTGATTCATAACCCTCCAAACCTTGAACAGGACATAAGAAACAGTAAATCCTTTTCAATATGGTAAGTAAACATTACCGTACTAGACAATAGACATGCGTATTACATTCTGTTGAATTAGACCGCACAGTTTGGCCATGTTGTACCAACCAATCAGATGCAAACCAGTTTTTTTTCTCGGAAGTAGTTGAAGAGGCCCAGGCCCTTCAATAGAGGGGAAAAAGCATGATTTTCAAGATAAAGTGGGGAAAAATAGACTTATTTTTCGAAATATACGGGGGAACAGAAATTAAAGACTTGGGTGTGCAAATAATGCCAATGAAGCATTTTAGAAACTTTCTTTATTAAATGTATCCAAAACATAACATTATAATTGAGAAAGTAAGAGTAGGGAAAGGGTTATTACAAAAAAAAAAGAGATAATTTACCTTGTGTTTAAAAGGGAACTTTTCTCAGCCGAAGAGGGAGAAAAATTAGGCTATTTTGCTAGGGGAAGAGGCCATATTGCCTTATTGCCTTTGTTTGAATTTCGTCCTCTGTTAATGAAGTGAAAAAAAAGCCCTGCAGACAGACTTATTCTTTTGTGAAACTGTCTAAACATGTATATTTACAGATGTCCCCAGTGCCGTGCTGATGTGTGTGTACCAAGAGGCGGGGTGAAGGACTTCCCGCCCAACTTCTACATTAACTGTATCCAGGACGAGATCGGTTCCAAGCCCTACTTCGGTACATGCGACATTTGTGAGCGTGACTGGCTAATTTCACAGTATCGTTGTATAGACTGTGATTTAGATATATGTAAGTTTTGTGTCCATGATCACAAGTTGGTGACGCATATATCTGGGCGCCAGTCTAACATAATCAGAATAGAGACAGGCAATATAGGTGTGAATTTGACATCAGAGAGGTCATGTGGCTTTCATAAAGATGAATCTCTTCAGATGTTCTGTGTCACGTGTGATACAGCCATCTGTGTCTCGTGCGTTTGTGATGTTCACAGGAAACATGACACCATGACTTTGGCAAAGAAACTACAACTGTCACAAAAAAATCTCCAAGTTGACATGGACAAACTGCAGACTGATATTAAAGAAGTTAAATTGACGCTGACAAAACTACACGATATCGAGAAGACTGAGGACAAGTCTGCGGACGATGCTATATGTCTCGTACAGGAGCATGCACAGGCTGTCATCCATCATGTGCACAAACTTGCTGATGAGAAGATAGACCAGATTCAGTCTGCACGTGGGAAATATGTGAAGGAGATACGTGACTATGAGACAGAACTATCCGGGTATCTGGATCAGCTGCAACGGGGATGGAAGTTTCTTGGTGATTTGCAGGAGGAAGACATGTGTTTAGAACTTCTGACATGCTTCAAGAAATACCAGCGTGTGACCCAGTCCACACAGAAATCTGTCGTCAACAAGAAAATTAGGCAGAATTTATTCTCTTTTCTGCCGGGGAAAATTGTTCAAAAGTTTGGGTATCTCGGGGTCGGGAGATGGGGTCTAAGCAATAAAGAGAATGTAAACACATTTTTACTCCGGGAACCGTCTGATACTTGGATCAAAAAGTATTTGAGAGTCAATGTACCGGTCCTGCAGGTGCTTTCTGGGATTGTGGTTGTCTGCGTGTTTGTTGGACTGGTACAGTTGATATTGTTGCTGGTCGACGATGGACTGAGTTCAGAAAACGTTATTTGTGCAGCACTGTATGGCTATTTGTGTTTGTCGGGCATATTTGCTTACAGAAAATCTTAATGGAAAATGAATCCATGCACATAAATTCTTTTGCTAGAAGAAAAATACTTTTACGCCAAAATTTTTTTTGAAATACATATTTAGAAGCTTAACATTGAAACTTTTATCACGATTTTGTTGATAATTCAAAGTTAATTAAAAATCGATATGATCTGATGACAAATCCCTGTAATTTCATGTTAATTTTTCTATTTTTGCAACCAAATTTCATCAAAGTCCATAGGTACATGTATATGCACTTAGTGTGTACACAAGAGTTTGAACAAATCTTAACTGTATACCTTATGTAAAGGAAGTCCTAAGACAACATACGTTATTCTTTTATTATCAAAATATATATTTATAAGTATTTATATTATCGTGAATTGAAAGTTTAAGACTATTGTTTCTCCTAATATCGTTGCAGTTCTGTGCTACAGACCTGGGTTCGCTTCTGGCAGGTGCAGGTCTTTTAGCTTGTTCCCTGAATTTGCGGCGTGAAAACTTTCTCACCGCTGTGGGTTTGAATCCCACTGGGAGCTCGACTTGTCATGTGAGAAGGTGTTAATTCTTAGGGATGGCGATATACAGTACTGGTTCTACCCCATTACAATCCCTGTAAAACTAGAACATAGTGTACGCATCACTATATTTGGAAAAAAACTGTATTTCAGATAAAATTGTCAGATAAAACAATCCGTGGAAGATGGGTGGAAACATTTCTTTTTGGAAACCAGCGCTGGTGCACTGGAGAAACACTTTTTGTTGGAAATAATTTATGATGAGTGCCATAAATAAGATAATTGCTCGAGGACGGTGAACATTTCTTGTTGGAAACAATCTCTGACGGGTGCTATAGTTGTTCTGATGGAAATACGCTACAGTGCATTAGTGTGTATAGAATCACTTGGGTAAAACATCTAAATTTAAAATGAAAGGAAAATGTCTGTTTGGTTTTTGATTTAGATTTACACTTTTAGTTTAATGATAGATACAATACATTCCATGCATTCGCCAAAGGTGAGTGTGGCAGGTTTTCATTATTAGCTCTACTGGCCGAAGGCTTATGGGATGCCGAGTTGTTCATCAGATCTTTACCAAACTTTAACAGGTTGTTAATATCAATGAAAGCTCGGATGAGTTCGAAAACCAGCCAGATCGGACAAGTAACAGCGGAGTTATGGCCCTTGATTTAGTTAAAAATGCTATATTGCTATATTTTGCCTCGTTAAGACGATAGACCCTTCTTTTTTCATCCTATATTTACCAAACTTTACCACATTGTTAATATCAATGAAAGCTCGGACAAGTTCGAAAACCAGCCATATCGGACTAGTAACAGTGGAGTTATGGCCCTTGATTTAGTTAAAAATGCTATATTTTGCATCGTTAAGACGCTAGAGGCTTCATTGTTCATCCGATCTTTACCAATCTTTATCAGTTTGTTAATTTGTTGAAAGCTCGAATAAGTTTGAAAACCAGCCATATCGGACCAGTAACAGCGGAGCTAAGGCCCTTGATTTAGTTAAAAATGCTGTATTTTGCCTCGTTAAGACGATAGGGGCTTCATTGTTCCTCCGATCTTTACCAAACTTTATCAGATTGTTAATATCGATGAAAGCTCGGACAAGTTCGAAAACCATTCATATCGGACGAGTAACAGCGGAGTTATGGCCCTTGATTTAGTTCAAAATGCTATATTTTGCCTCGTTAAGACGATAGGGCCTTAATTTTTCATCCGATCTTTACCAAACTTTATCGGATTGTTAATGTCTATGAAAGCGTGGTCAAGTCCGAAAACCAGCCAGATCGAACCAGTAACAGAGGAGTTATGGCCTTTGATTTCGTAAAAAATGCTATAATTTGCCTCGTCATACGATAAGGCCTTCATTTTGCATCGGATCTTTGCCACACTTTAGCAGATTTTTTACATGAATTTCTTTTTTTATATTATTTCTTTTTTTCTTTTTTTTTTCTTTTCCTTTTTTTTTTTCTTTTTTAATATTTTTTTTTTAGAATTTTTTTTTTTCTTTCTTTTTTCTTTTTTGTTTGTTTGTATTAATTTTTTTTTTCTTTTTTCTTTTTCTTTAGCTCTATGTTGGACTAGACGGACCAGTAACAGAGGAGTTATTGCTCTTGATTTAGTTAAAAATGCTATATTTTGCCTCGTTAAGACGATAGGGCCTTCATTTTTCATCCGATCTTTACCAAACTTTATCAGATTGTTAATGTCTATGAAAGCGTGGTCAAGTCCGAAAACCAGCCAGATCGAACCAGTAACAGAGGAGTTATGGCCTTTGATTTCGTAAAAAATGCTATAATTTGCCTCGTCATATGATTTTTTATATGAATTTCTTTTTTTATATTCTTTTTTTTTTCTTTTTTTTTTCTTTTTCTTTTTTTTTTTTCTTTTTTAATATTTTTTTTTTAGAATTTTTTTTATTTCTTTTTTTTTCTTTTTTTTTGTTTGTATTAATTTTTTTTTATTTTTCTTCTTTTTTCTTTTTCTTTAGCTCTATGTTGGACTAGTCGGACCAGTAACAGAGGAGTTATTGCTCTTGATTTAGTTAAAAATGCTATATTTTGCCTCGTTAATACGGTAGAGCCTTCATTTTTCATCTGATCTTTACCAAACTTTACCAGATTCTTTAGTTATGGCCCTTGATTTTAGTCAAAAAGCTGTTTTTTGCCCGAAACTTTCAAAAAAACATTAATGGCAGTCACTCGCTTCATTGATGTTATAAGAGCCATGTTAGCCAGTAGAGCGTCCACAGGCCCTCTTGGGCCTCTTGTTTTTATATTATTATTATTTTTATTATTTATTTATTTATTTTTAGCTCTACTGGCCAACGGCCAGCAGAGCTTATGGGATGGTGTGTTGTCCGTCGTCCGTCGTCCGTCGTCCGTCTGTCGTCTGTCTGTCTGTCGTCTGTCTGTCGTCTGTCGTCCGTTAACTTTTCTTCAAACGACTTCTCCTCAGAAACCGCTTGGCTAATTTTGACCAAACTTCACCTGGATGATCCTTAGATGAATGCTTTTTAGATTTGTTAAAATTAGGTCAGCGCTACATCCAAGATGGCTGCCATTACCATATATGGTCGAAACCTTAAAAAATCTTCTTCTCCAGAACCGCTGGACAGATTTCAACAGTTATTCTTTTAAAATGATCGCCAACGCCCAGACTATCAAGTTTGTTCAAATAAAGTCCCCGGGGTCAAAAATGGCCGTGCCCCGGGGGTCCAAAGTTTGTATATTGAGGTTTTGCATGTTTTTCATATAGACATATAGGAAAAAACTTTAAAAAATCTTCTTCTCTGAAACCACAAGGCACATATCTCTCATGTATTACATGTAGCATCAGCTTATGGTCCTCTACTATGTTTGTTCAAATGGTGACCCTGGGGTCAAATTTGTCTCCGCCCCGGGGGTCACAGTTTTACATAGACTTATATAGGATTTTTTTCTAAAAAATCTTCTTCTCGGAAACTACAACAGCCAGAGGTTTGATACTTTGCATTTACTATAAGCTTATGGTCCTTTACCAAGTTTGTTCAAATGGTGACCCTGGGGTCACATTTGGCCCCGCACCAAGGGTCACATGTTTTACATAGACATGTATAGGGAAAAACTTAAAAAATCTTCTTCTCCGAAACTGCAAGAGCCAGAGGTTAAATATTTTGCATTTGCTATAAGCTTGTGGCCCTCTATCAAGTTTGTTCAAATGGTGACCCAGGGGTCACATTTGGCCCCACCCCGGGTGTCACAGTTTTACATAGGCTTGTATAGGGAAAAACTGAAAAAAATCTTCTTCTCTGGAACCACATGGCACAGAGCTCTCATGTAATACATGTAGCATCAGCTTATGGTCCTCTACTAAGTTTGTACAAATGGTGACCCGGGGGTCAAATTTGTCCCCGCCCCGAGGGTCACAGTTTTACATAGACTTATATAAGATTTTTTTTTTAAAATCTTCTTCTCGCCAACTACAAGAGTCAGAGGTTTGATATGTTACATTTATTATAAGCTTATGGTCCTTTACCAAGTTTGTTCAAATAGTGACCCTGGGGTCACATTTGGTCCCGCCCCAAGGGTCACATGTTTTACATAGACATGTATAGGGAAAAACTTAAAAAATCTTCTTCTCTGGAACTGCAAGAGCCAGAGGTTTAATATTTTGCTGTTGCTATAAGCTTATGGTCCTTTACCTATTTTGTTCAATGGGGACCCTGGGGTCACATCTGGCCCCGCCCCGGGGTCACATCTGGCCCCGCCCCGGGGAATCACAGTTTTACATAAATGCTTGTATAGGGAAAAACTGAAAAAAAAATTCTTCTCTGGAACTGCAAGAGCCAGAGGTTTAATATTTTGCATTTGCTAAAAGCTTATGGTCCTTTACCAAGTTTGTTCAAATGGTGACCCTGGGGTCACATTTGGCCCCGCCCCAAGGGTCACATGTTTTACATAGACATGTATAGGGAAAAACTTAAAAAATCTTCTTCTCTGAAACTGCAAGAGCCAGAGGTTTAATATTTTGCTGTTGCTATAAGCTTATGGTCCTTTACCAATTTTGTTCAAATGGGGACCCTGGGGTCACATCTGGCCCCGCCCCGGGGGTCACAGTTTTACATAAATGCTTGTATAGTGAAAAACTGAAAAAAATCTTCTTCTCTGGAACTGCAAGAGCCAGAGGTTTAATATTTTGCATTTGCTATAAGTTTATGGTCCTTTACCAAGTTTGTTCAAATGGTAACCCTCGGGTCATATTTGACCCCGCCCCAAGGGTCACATGTTTTACATAGACATGTATAGGGTGTTTTTTTTGAATTTTTTTTTTTTTAATATTTTTTTTTTTAATTCTTTTTTTATTTTTGATTGAATTTTTTTTTTTTAATTTTTTTTTTATTTATTTGATTTTTTTTTGATTTTTTTTTAATTTTTTTTTTTTATTTTATTTATTTATTTTTAAATATCTTCTTCTTTTTTTAATTTTTTTTTTTTTTTTTTTTTTTTTTTTAGTTCTATGTTCGACCAGTCGGACCAGTAACAGAGGTGTTCTTGATTTAGTTAAACATGCTATATGTTGCCTCGTTAATACGGTTGGGCCTTCATTTTTCATCTGATCTTTTACCAAACTTTACCAGATTCTTTAGTTATGGCCCTTGATTTAGTTAAAAAGCTGTTTTTTGCCCGAAACTTTGAAAAAAACTTAAATGGCAGTCACTCACTTCAATGATGTTATAAGAGCCATGTTAGCCAGTAGAGCGTCCACAGGCCCTCTTGGGCCTCTTGTTTATTTATTTTTTTAATATTTTTTTTATTTTTTTTTTTAATAAATGTTTTTTGTATTATTTTTATTTTTAATTATTACTTTTTTTTTATTTTTATTTTTTAATTTTTAACTCTACTGGCCAAGGGCCAGCAGAGCTTATGGGATGGTGTGTTGTCTGTCGTCCGTCGTGTGTCTGTCTGTCTGTCTGTCTGTCTGTCGTCTGTCTGTCGTCCGTTAACTTTTCTTCAAATGACTTCTCCTCAGAAACCACTTGGCTAATTTTGACCAAACTTCACATGGATGATCCTTAGATGAATGCTTTTTAGATTTGTTAAAATTAGGTCAGCGCTACATCCAAGATGGCTGCCATTACCATATATGGTCGAAACCTTAAACAATCTTCTTCTCCAGAACCGCTGGACAGATTTCAACAGTTTTTCTTTTAAAATGATCGCCAACGCCTACGCTATCAAGTTTGTTCAAAGAAAGTCCCCGGGGTCAAAAATGGCTGTGCCCCGGGGGTCCAAAGTTTGTATATTGAGGTTTTGCATGTTTTTCATATAGACATATAGGAAAAAACTTTAAAAAATCTTCTTCTCTGAAACCACAAGGCACAGAGCTCTCATGTATTACATGTAGCATCAGCTTATGGTCCTCTACTAAATTTGTTCAAATGGTGACCCTGGGGTCAAATTTGTCCCCGCCCCCATAGACTTATATAGGATTTATTTCTTCATCTTCTTCTCGGAAACTACAACAGCCAGAGGTTTGATATTTTGCATTTACTATAAGCTTATGGTCCTTTACCAAGTTTGTTCAAATGGTGACCCTTGGGCCACATTTGGCCCCGCCCCATGGGTCACATGTTTTACATAGACATGTATAGGGAAAAACTTAAAAAATCTTCTTCTCTGAAACTGCAAGAGCCAGAGGTTTAATATTTTGCATTTGCTATAAGCTTGTGGTCCTCTTCCAAGTTTGTTCAAATGGTGACCCAGGGGTCACATTTGGCCCCACCCCGGGGGTCACAGTTTTACATAGGCTTGTATAGGGAAAAACTGAAAAAAATCTTCTTCTCTGGAACCACATGGCACAGAGCTCTCATGTATTACATGTAGCATCAGCTTATGGTCCTCTGCTAAGTTTGTTCAAATGGTGACCCTAGGGTCAAATTTGTCCCCGCCCCGAGGGTCACAGTTTTACATAGACTTATATAAGATTTTTTTTTTTAAAAATCTTCTTCTCGGAAACTACAATCGGCAGAGGTTTACATTTATTATAAGCTTATGGTCCTTTACCAAGTTTGTTCAAATGGTGACCCTGGGGTCACATTTGGCCCCGCCCCGGGGGTCACATGTCTTACATAGACATGTATAGGGAAAAACTGAAAAAAATCTTCTTCTCTGGAACTTCAAGAGCCAGAGGTTTACTATTTTGCATTTGCTATAAGCTTATGGTCCTTTACCAAGTTTGTTCAAATTGTTCAAATGGTGACACATTGGTCACATTTGGCCCCACCCTGGGGGTCACAGTTTTACTTAGGCTTGTAAAGGCAAAAACTGAAAAAAATCTTCTCTGCAACCGCATGGCACAGAGTTCTCATGTATTACATGTAGCATCAGCTCATGGTCATCTACCAAGTTTGTTCAAATGGTGATCCTGGTGTCAAATTTGGACGTGCCCCGGGGGTAACAGTTTTTTAATTTAAAAAAAAAAAAAATAATTTGAGTTTTTTTTGTTTTTTTTTTCAATTTCAATTTTTTTTTTTTAATTTTTCTTTTTAATATTTTCAATTTTTTTTTTTTTTTTTTTTTTTAAATAATTGTGTTGTTTTTTTGTTTTTTTTAAATTTTTATTATTTTTTTTTGTTTTTGATTGATTTGAATATTTTTTTTTTGTTTTTCCTTATTTTATAATTACTTGACACTTACTTTAAAATTTCTTGTCGGCGCTACTCATCCTAAATGCCTTGTTGAATTTCGATGAAACTTGGCGGGGAGCATCGGTAAGATGTCTAGTTGTGCATATCACGCTTTTGTTCCAGTTCGCTTATTTTTGACGGAGTTCTGGCCCTTCAACATTTTTATTTTAAATTTCTTGTCTGCGCTACTCCTCTTAAATGGCTCGTTGGATTTCTACGAAATTTGGCAGGAAGGCTCAGTATGATGTCTAGATATGCAAAGCGCGGTATATCAATGAAATCTTGGACAATTTCGAAAACCAGCTAGATCTTATTAGTAATAACAGAGTTATGGCCCTTGATTTGTTGAAAAATGCTATATTGTATTTTCCTTTGTTAAATATATAGGAGAAGAGAGCTATATCTATCTAAATCTATAAGAGCTGTTTTAGCCAGTAGAGCGTCCACAGGCCCTCTTGGGCCTCTTGTCTTTTTTTTTTTTTTTAATATATTTTTTTTTAATATATTTTTTTTTCTTTTTTTTTTAGCTCTATGTTAGACCTGTCGGACCAGTAACAGAGGAGTTACAACTCTTGATTTTGTTAAAAATGCTATATTTTGCCTTGTTAATACAGTAGGGCCTTCATTGTTCATCTGATCTTTACCAAACTTTACCAGATTCTTTAGTTATGGCAGATTCTTTAGTTATGGCCCTTGATTTAGCTAAAAAGCTGTTTTTTGTCCGAAACTTTCAAAAAAAACGTAAATGGCACTCACTCGCTTCATTGATGTTATAAGAACTGTTTTAGCCAGTAGAGCGTCCACAGGCCCTCTTGGGCCTCTTGTATATTAATTATTATTGTAAATGTGTTAAATACTGGATACAAATTTCACATATGAGTAATACCAGATACCCAAAGCAATGTTATATTATGCTAAGAAATATTGATGACATCGGTAGAATAACATGGGCAACTCATGTTAAATCACTACATTTTAGATATAGTTTTGATGTTGCATGGATATCGGATGAAGTAGGAGATGTACAGTTATTTATAGCCATATTTTAACAACACTTAATTGATTGCGCTTTCCAAATTTGGCGAGCAGAACTATCTCCGTCTTCTAAAGCAGCCCTTTATCAACACTTTATATATCTATTGAATGTTGAAAGATATCTAAAGTAAGTTTAGATATACTTCTAAAATGTATATAAAATTGCTTTTTCTAGGCAGAGATGTTCTGCACATAATTCATATGTTGAAACAGGAAGACATTCCAATACCCTGTATTATAAGAGAAAATGTATGTTGTGTATGTCAGGAGAAGTAGAAGATGAATACCATGTAATCATGCAATATTCATATTATGAAGATTTACAAAATAACTTTTTGTATGTTAATATGAAGTTTGCCAATACGAGTTTGAATACATTCTATAATTTAATGAAAACAACCGATGCATATAAACTGTCACTGCTATGCAATATGTGTATAACATATTGAATAAAAGATGTCTGTTCTTTCAAACTATCAATAATATACCATAAGGTAACGCTATTGCAATACACAAGACGTATTCTCATATCTATAATGTATGTTAACTGTGTATTTTCTATGTATGTACCTATGTCATGTATTTAGTGCTATTCCATTAAAACATACATGTGACCCCAGGAAGGCACTTTTGAAACTGAACACACTCCCATAGACGCAAAATTGAGTTTAAAGAACCAAATCTCAGAAAATAAGGTTCACTCATAGATGTTTATTAAATTGTCTTCCTGGGGTCCGGCGTATGTTTTATTGGAATAGCTTTACACTGTTACTTTAAAATGTTCACTTCAGTATATTTGTAATATTTGTATTATGGGCTGGAGGCCTCAATTACTGAATGAAATTTTGTCATTGTCATAGGAACATTTCTGAAATTATTGTCCTATAACTGTGAATGTTTTAATACCTTATTTTGCACCAACATTTACATGATTTCATTATATCCCTAGAAATGCCAAACTTTGACAAGTTAACTTATTTGATGATTACATTTTGAGTTTTGTCTCGGTTTATTCGCAGACGTAATAACAAATAGATTGGACACTATGAAAATAATATAAATTTCACGCGACGTGAAAATTTCACAAAATATTTCCCAACTTTAAACACACATCATGAAGAGTTTATAGACGTGCCAAATCCCATCACAATTTTTTTTTCCCCAACGATAATATTTTGCTTTCTCTTACATTTAGAGCAAAAAAGGAGTTTGACAGAAACTTTGACTATGTCAAAACCTTGATTTTTAAGAGAAAATCGAAAAATGATGACATTTTTAACTTTAAACATCTTTTTATACAATTTTTTATTTTGAAAATTATACATAAATTATTATAATCCCATTTTGCTATTCGCTATGAATCTTTTAAATGTATTCTCATAAAATCAGTGAATAATAGAGAGGGAAGATAGAAGGAAATGTTCAGGTGCCACGTGATATTTTGTGTACTTCATTTGTTAAGATGGGAAGTTTCCTATGTGTTTATTAATATGTCTGTGGTTTATTGTGACAGTATGATATTTTCATTTCAAAAACACGCTTCATATCGTCAGTAAAGAATTATTTTTTTGGGGGGAGGTGTTACACCAAGTGATACATTTTGCATGGAAAAATGCACCATATCATTTCACTGCTGCTTAAATGTATGCTTATATGATATATCGTCACGCCTGGAAAATTGTAAAATAATCTAAATACATGAGCTGAGAAAATTGAATTTACACAAAATGCTTCTTTACTACCCATGATTGTATACACCCTAATGCACTGTATGAACATGTATAATTTAGAGAGCATTTAGTATAACATGCTAAAAATGAAGTAAAACACCAATCAAAAAAAACAAAGCTATTCCATTTAAATTTACGGAGGGGCGCAGAGCATTGAACACAGGAACACATTTTTAATTATAAATATATTGGTGTTCGGGTAAATGTACTATTCGTGGAATTGATGTGGTAAAATAAAATATGTTGTCCCCATCCTCTATCCAGGTAAATTTAAATGGAATGCCCTAAGTTATTATACATTTTTGATGATATTTACAAGTATTTATTTTAATATTTATTGTGGAGTATTACTTGTGGAGAATTAAGCTATCGTATATAATCTAGTATCATTAGTGTACATGTACAATCAAACCTGCTCATGATACCACCTTTAGTAAGAAACTAACTACCTGTGTAAAAAGCCATCATTTCTGTTTCCAATTGTATTGTTTTATATTAAAATGTACATGACTGTCTCTTAAACCAGGATTGACTGTACATTAGTGCAGATTAGGTGTAATTCTGATGCCACTTCGTGTTAAAGGGGTTGATGCCCTATTTTCAAACAAGATTGATTTATAAATGCTCTGAGAAATTGTCTTGGCTTTAAAAGACATTTTGTCAATGTCATATGGTAAAAAGGCGCGATGATGTCATCGTTCAAAGATGGCCACCTCCATTTATGTTTCTTTGCAAATTTTCAATAGGTCATATCTCCTTTATTTTTCATGGCATTTTGATAATTATTTCAGCTTTCTTCAGTTTTTTTCAGAGCCATTTAAAATAAACCTTGTTTGAAAATATTGCATCAACATTCTATCCATGTTGATATGCAAAATGGGTTGTCTAAAAAATTCTCGTCCCTCACTGCTACAATGAATCTCACTGGGAGCTTGACTTGTCAAGTTGATTCTAATGGATGGTGGGAGGTATACAGTGCTGGTTCTACCCAGGAAAAATGGGTGGTCTGCCTCTACCACAAAAAAATGTTGACTGTCATATATGGCCTAACAAGTGCTAAAAATGACGTAAAACATTCAAACAAACATTCGTAATCAGGTAAACCTGATGGGGATTAAAGTTACATACATGCAGATCTCAAGATGTGTTATTATAAAACTCGCGTGTAGAATACAACCACTGCAATCTCACAAACACACCCTCACATGCAGAGGGGTAGGACCCCCCACCATTCATATTAATTTTGTCATTTTTTATCATGCTCATTCAAGGTCTTTATCACGACACCGCGTATGCAGACGTGGCTTCATCGTAAATGGAGTGTGTACTAGTTCCGCATTAAGAAGGTTCTAGGTCCATTCTCCGTATTTTATCTTGATGTAAATGGAGGATGAGCCTGGCATGTTCATTCCTGTTAGATGCCATATAACCTTTCATGTGCTGGTGTGCCTTAAAACCCAATTCAATTTTCAGTTTATTATAAAATGTCTGTTATGTACACAATATTTAACAGCTCACTGAAGAATAGATGTTTCTAGTTCACAGGTCTATGTTCACAAGTTGCTATGTGTCCACCAGCTTACGTATTTGTTATGACACTTCACAGTGTATTTGTCTGTAATATTATTGTTTAGTGCTTTTTTGATATAGTATATATTTGTGCTTTTAATAAACCGTTTTATATATTTTGTTAAGTCGCTGTATTTTTACGCATTTATTTTGAAAAATTGTTACATAATTTACAAGCGGTTTTGTATGTGATACTGCAACATGTTAATGGCTTTTAATAAACAGATTGTAATAATACATGTTGTCTTGAACCTTTTCAATTTACATTACTCTCCATGTAGGTGATCCCTGTATTGTTTCAGGTGCTATCTCGCTCGCATCAAAAGAGCAGTGGCAGAAAAACAATAACGTGCCTCCAGCGTAAATGGAATTTCTACGATAGAATTCGCAGCAACTCTGCAGTTCAGGGTGAGAAGGTTCTAGGCTCATTTTCCATATTTTATCTCAATGTACATGGAAGATGAGCCTGGCATGTTCATGCCTGTTAGGCGCCATATAACCTTTTCATGTGTTGGTGCGCCTTACAACCCCAATTCAATTCAATTCCATGTAGGTGACTCCGTGGCTGAGATGATAAAGAAGCCGAGTTGAAATCTTCTTGCTGCTACGGGTTCAAATCCCATTGGGATCTCGACTTGTGAGAAAGTGTCAATTCTTACGAATGCATGAGGTTTACAGTACTGGTTCTATCTAGGAAAAATTGGTTGTCCGTCTCCATCACTAAAAATGAATCTCATATATAGCCTAAAATGTGCTGAAAATGATGTAAACGGTTTTTAGCTCTACTGGCCAAGGGCCAGCAGAGCTTATGGGATGCTGTGTTGTCCGTCGTCCGTCGTCTGTCTATCTGTCGTCTGTCTGTCTGTCTGTCGTCCGTTAACTTTTCTTCAAACAACTTCTCCTCAGAAACCGCTTGGCTAATTTTGACCAAACTTCACGTGGATGATCCTTAGATGAATGCTTTTTAGATTTGTTAAAATTAGGTCAACGCTACATCCAAGATGGCTGCCATTACCATATATGGTCGAAACCTTAAAAAATCTTCTTCTCCAGAACCGCTGGACAGATTTCAACAGTTTTTCTTTTAAAATGATCGCCAACGCCTAGACTATCAAGTTTGTTCAAATAAAGTCCCCGGGGTCAAAAATGGCTGTGCCCCGGGGGTCCAAAATTTGTATATTGAAGTTTTGCATGTTTTTCATATAGACATATAGGAAAAAACTTTAAAAAATCTTCTTCTCTGAAACCAGAAGGCACAGAGCTCTCATGTATTACATGTAGCATCAGCTTATGGTCCTCTACTAAGTTTGTTCAAATGGTGACCCTGGGGTCAAATTTGTCCCCGCCCCGGTGGTCACAATTTTACATAGACTTATATAGGATTTTTTTTTTAAAAATCTTCTTCTCGGAAACTACAAGAGCCAGAGGTTTGATATTTTGCATTTACTATAAGCTTATGGTCCTTTACTAAGTTTGTTCAAATGGTGACCCTCGAGTCACTTTTGGCCCCGCCCCAAGGGTCACATGTTTTACATAGACATGTATAGGGAAAAACTTAAAAAATCTTCTTCTCCGAAACTGCAAGAGCCAGAGGTTTAATATTTTGCATTTGCTATAAGCTTCTGGTCCTCTATCAAGTTTGTTCAAATGGTGACCCAGGGGTCACATTTGGCCCCACCCTGGGGGTCACAGTTTTACATAGGCTTGTATAGGGAAAAACTGAAAAAAATCTTCTTCTCTGGAACCACATGGCACAGAGCTCTCATGTAATACTTGTAGCATCAGCTTATGGTCCTCTACTAAGTTTGTTCAAATGGTGACCCGGGGGTCAAATTTATCCCCGCCCCGAGGGTCACAGTTTTACATAGACTTATATAGGATTTTTTTTTTAAAAATCTTCTTCTCGCCAACTACAAGAGTCAGAGGTTTGATATGTTACATTTATTATAAGCTTATGGTCCTTTACCAAGTTTGTTCAAATAGTGACCCTGGGGTCACATTTGGTCCCGCCCCAAGGGTCACATGTTTTACATAGACATGTATAGGGAAAAACTTAAAAAATCTTCTTCTCTGAAACTGCAAGAGCCAGAGGTTTAATATTTTGCTGTTGCTATAAGCTTATGGTCCTTTACCTATTTTGTTCAAATGGGGACCCTGGGGTCACATCTGGCCCTGCCCCGGGGATTCACAGTTTTACATAAATGCTTGTAGAGGGAAAAACTGAAAAAAAAAATCTTCTCTGGAACTGCAAGAGCCAGAGGTTTAATATTTTGCATTTGCTAAAAGCTTATGGTCCTTTACCAAGTTTGTTCAAATGGTGACCCTGGGGTCACATTTGGCCCAGCCCCAAGGGTCACATGTTTTACATAGATGTGTATAGGGAAAAACTTAAAAAATCTTCTTCTCTGAAACTGCAAGAGCCAGAGGTTTAATATTTTGCTGTTGCTATAAGCTTATGGTCCTTTACCATTTTTCTTCAAATGGGGACCCTGGGGTCACATCTGGCCCCGCCCCGGGGGTCACAGTTTTACATAAATGCTTGTATAGGGAAAAACTGAAAAAAATCTTCTTCTCTGGAACTGCAAGAGCCAGAGGTTTAATATTTTGCATTTGCTGTAAGTTTATGGTCCTTTACCAAGTTTGTTCAAATTGAAACCCTCGGGTCATATTTGACCCCGCCCCAAGGGTCACATGTTTTACATAGACATGTATAGGGATTTTTTTTTTTATTTTTTTTTTTTTATTTATTTATTTTTTTTTATATTTATTTTTTTATTTATTTTTTTATTTATTTTTTTTTTTTTTATTATTATTTTTTTTTTTAAATATCTTCTCTTTTTTTTGAAATTTTTTTGATTTTTTTTTTTGGATTTTTTTTTTTTTTTTTGGAATTTTTTTTTTTTGGATTTTTTTTTTTTTTTTAGCTCTATGTTCGACCAGTCGGACCAGTAACAGAGGTGTTCTTGATTTAGTTAAACATGCTATATGTTGCCTCGTTAATACGGTTGGGCCTTCATTTTTCATCTGATCTTTACCAAACTTAACCAGATTCTTTAGTTATGGCCCTTGATTTAGTTAAAAAGCTGTTTTTTGCCCGAAACTTTCAAAAAAACGTAAATGGCAGTCACTCACTTCATTGATGTTATAAGAGCCATGTTAGCCAGTAGAGCGTCCACAGGCCCTCTTGGGCCTCTTGTTTTCCACCCAACCGTTAACGATGTAGTCTCTAAGCTGCCACAGAACAGTACCAACATTGCTGGTTGTAAGAGGTGATTAAAATGAAGCAAGTGAAAGTTCAAGGTTTATATATCTAAATGTAAATGTAATTGTGGGTGGGTCTTGAATATTCCTGTTGGCCTGCCATATAGCCTTTTATCCTTGGGCGCATTCAACCAATTTCACTTTACCAATTATGCTAGGTCTGTCATCTGTCCGTTCATTAACTGGTTTACAGTACTGGTTCTATCTAGGAAAAATTGGTTGTCCGTCTCCATCACTAAAAATGAATCTCATATATAGCCTAAAATGTGCTGAAAATGATGTAAACGGTTTTTAGCTCTACTGGCCAAGGGCCAGCAGAGCTTATGGGATGCTGTGTTGTCCGTCGTCCGTCGTCTGTCTATCTGTCGTCTGTCTGTTGTCCGTTAACTTTTCTTCAAACAACTTCTCCTCAGAAACCGCTTGGCTAATTTTGACCAAACTTCACGTGGATGATCCTTAGATGAATGCTTTTTAGATTTGTTAAAATTAGGTCAACGCTACATCCAAGATGGCTGCCATTACCATATATGGTCGAAACCTTAAAAAATCTTCTTCTCCAGAACCGCTGGACAGATTTCAACAGTTTTTCTTTTAAAATGATCGCCAACGCCTAGACTATCAAGTTTGTTCAAATAAAGTCCCCGGGGTCAAAAATGGCTGTGCCCTGGGGGTCCAAAATTTGTATATTGAAGTTTTGCATGTTTTTCATATAGACATATAGGAAAAAACTTTAAAAAATCTTCTTCTCTGAAACCAGAAGGCACAGAGCTCTCATGTATTACATGTAGCATCAGCTTATGGTCCTCTACTAAGTTTGTTCAAATGGTGACCCTGGGGTCAAATTTGTCCCCGCCCCGGTGGTCACAATTTTACATAGACTTATATAGGATTTTTTTTTTAAAAATCTTCTTCTCGGAAACTACAAGAGCCAGAGGTTTGATATTTTGCATTTACTATAAGCTTATGGTCCTTTACTAAGTTTGTTCAAATGGTGACCCTCGAGTCACTTTTGGCCCCGCCCCAAGGGTCACATGTTTTACATAGACATGTATAGGGAAAAACTTAAAAAATCTTCTCCGAAACTGCAAGAGCCAGAGGTTTAATATTTTGCATTTGCTATAAGCTTCTGGTCCTCTATCAAGTTTGTTCAAATGGTGACCCAGGGGTCACATTTGGCCCCACCCTGGGGGTCACAGTTTTACATAGGCTTGTATAGGGAAAAACTGAAAAAAATCTTCTTCTCTGGAACCACATGGCACAGAGCTCTCATGTAATACATGTAGCATCAGCTTATGGTCCTCTACTAAGTTTGTTCAAATGGTGACCCGGGGGTCAAATTTGTCCCCGCCCCGAGGGTCACAGTTTTACATAGACTTATATAGGATTTATTTTTTAAAAATCTTCTTCTCGCCAACTACAAGAGTCAGAGGTTTGATATGTTACATTTATTATAAGCTTATGGTCCTTTACCAAGTTTGTTCAAATAGTGACCCTGGGGTCACATTTGGTCCCGCCCCAAGGGTCACATGTTTTACATAGACATGTATAGGGAAAAACTTAAAAAATCTTCTTCTCTGAAACTGCAAGAGCCAGAGGTTTAATATTTTGCTGTTGCTATAAGCTTATGGTCCTTTACCTATTTTGTTCAAATGGGGACCCTGGGTTCACATCTGGCCCTGCCCCGGGGGTCACAGTTTTACATAAATGCTTGTAGAGGGAAAAACTGAAAAAAAATAATCTTCTCTGGAACTGCAAGAGCCAGAGGTTTAATATTTTGCATTTGCTAAAAGCTTATGGTCCTTTACCAAGTTTGTTCAAATGGTGACCCTGGGGTCACATTTGGCCCAGCCCCAAGGGTCACATGTTTTACATAGATGTGTATAGGGAAAAACTTAAAAAATCTTCTTCTCTGAAACTGCAAGAGCCAGAGGTTTAATATTTTGCTGTTGCTATAAGCTTATGGTCCTTTACCAATTTTCTTCAAATGGGGACCGTGGGGTCACATCTGGCCCCGCCCCGGGGGTCACAGTTTTACATAAATGCTTGTATAGGGAAAAACTGAAAAAAATCTTCTTCTCTGGAACTGCAAGAGCCAGAGGTTTAATATTTTGCATTTGCTGTAAGTTTATGGTCCTTTACCAAGTTTGTTCAAATTGAAACCCTCGGGTCATATTTGACCCCGCCCCAAGGGTCACATGTTTTACATAGACATGTATAGGGATTTTTTATTTTATTTTTTTTTTTTAATTTTTTATTTTTTATTTTTTATTTTTTATTTTTTTTTTTTAATTTTTTTTTTTTAAATATCTTCTCTTTTTTTTGAAATTTGTTTGATTTTTTTTTTTTTTTTTTTTTTAGCTCTATGTTCGACCAGTCGGACCAGCAACAGAGGTGTTCTTGATTTAGTTAAACATGCTATATGTTGCCTCGTAAATACGGTTGGGCCTTCATTTTTCATCTGATCTTTACCAAAATTAACCAGATTCTTTAGTTATGGCCCTTGATTTAGTTAAAAAGCTGTTTTTTGCCCGAAACTTTCAAAAAAACGTAAATGGCAGTCACTCACATCATTGATGTTATAAGAGCCATGTTAGCCAGTAGAGCGTCCACAGGCCCTCTTGGGCCTCTTGTTTTCCACCCAACCGTTAACGATGTAGTCTCTAAGCTGCCACAGAACAGTACCAACATTGCTGGTTGTAAGAGGTGATTAAAATGAAGCAAGTGAAAGTTCAAGGTTTATATATCTAAATGTAAATGTAATTGTGGGTGGGTCTTGAATATTCCTGTTGGCCTGCCATATAGCCTTTTATCCTTGGGCGCATTCAACCAATTTCACTTTACCAATTATGCTAGGTCTGTCATCTGTCCGTTCATTAAGTGAAGTGGGGACTATATAGGAATCATGCATCCGTAACGACCCGTTAACACATTTTTTGTCCCATCCTGTCACGTCATGTCGGTCACTTGCTTCGCTTCCCATAACAAATTTTAATTACTTGCATTCCTCAAACAGTTTTGAATGGGTTGTTCCCAAACTTCATGTACACATAACAACTGATCAAAAAGCGGCGGTATTCATCACCTTCGGTGATAGTTCTAGTTAATGTCAACTCTCGAGCACTTTCATTTTGCATCCGATCTTTACCAAACCTGGCCAGAATCTTAATATCAGTTAAAGTTAGACGAGTTTGAAAACTCTAATAAGCATCAGAGTGATGGCCCTTGATTTAATGACAAGCAGCACCAATACGGATGCAACCACATGATTGCCAATTCAAACATGTAAAGGGGGATAATTTTGGTAAAAGGCATGACAGAGTTATGGTGCTCGTAACACAGATGATAAACACATGTATGCACGGTTTCAAAGTTTTCGTGCAGAGTTTCACAGTTTTCTGTCAATTGTTTTTTGAAATATGAACAAAAATCTTAAGTGGAAAAGGGGGATAACTCTGGTAATATTTTACTCATCATCTATTTTGTGTAATGATAGTGAACATGTGTGCAAAGTTTCAAAGCTTCCTGCCAATGTTTCTGACCATCCATTCAAAATGTTAACCAAATATCTAAGTATAAAAGGGGGGATAATTCTGGTAAAATGCATAACCGAGTTATGGTACTTCTCACATGGTTGTGTAATTATGACGAAAATATGTGACCAGTTTCAAAGCTTTCTGACAATTGTTTTTTGGAATATGACTGCATTAACATTTTAACCCAAAATCTAAGTAGAAAAGGGAGAATAATTCTGGTATAATGCATCAGTTCAGGTGCTTGTCGCATATGGGTGTGTAATGATGACGAATACGTATGCCAAGTTTAAAAGCTTTTGATCAAATTTTATTTGAAATACGACTACTTTCAAACACAAACAGTTAATTAAACTAGAAGGGTGTCGCTTATTTTGCCAAGTTATGAGCTAGGTTAGGTTGCAGGTTAAAGTTTTATGAAAAGGGGGCATAACTCTGCCAAAATGAAAGTCAGAGTTACTGGACATGTGTAACGACATTCCTTCAGTTAAGACGAATATGTGTGTGAGGTTTCATGAACATAGGTCAAACATTTGTCCAGATAAGGCCAGTTATGAGCTTGGTTATGTTGCAGGTTAAGTTTTATGAAAGTGGTTACAACTCTGCTGGGAGTTATTGGTCATGGGTAACAATATTCTGTGTGGTAAGATGAATAAGTGTGAAGTTTCATGAACATAGGTCAAATACTTTTTAAGTTATGGCTAGTTATGAGCCTGGTTAGGTTGCAGGTTACAGTTTTATGAAAGTGGGCATAACTCTGTCAAAATGAAAGCTCGAGTTATTGGACATGTGTAACAGCATTTCTTAGGTTAAGATAAAAATGTGTGTGTGAGTTTCATGAACATAATTATGTCAAATACTTTTCAAGTTATGTCCAAGGTTAGGTTGCAGGTTAAAGTGTCCGTAAGTGTCTGCCATGCTAGGCAGGTGACACAAAAAGTGGGATAATTCATTGTTCTCGTCACATATGAGTGCTTAATGGTGATGAATATGTATGCCAAGTTCAAATACGACTACATTCAACATTTTAACTGAAAAATCTAAATAAAAAAAGAAGATAATTCAGGTTAAATAGATGACCGAGTTATGGTACTTGTCACATAACATTGTGTAATGATAATGAACATGTTCGCCAAGTTTCAAAGCTTTCCGACAACTCTTTTTTGAGAAATGAGGAAAAACAAACTTTTACCAAAACACATTTTGACAGAAACAGAACATCACAAAACATATTGTGCGCAAAAAACAACGAAAGATGAAGAAATTAAGTAGTAATTAAACATTAATGTAAATATATAAAGATAAAACTATTAAAAAATATGGGATATGGTAGCAATATAAACTATATATGTAAATCAACAAATGCCTGCCAATGGGTATATAAACAAGTAAATATATATAAGAACACATTATAATGATTTATATAGACGGATTTCTTTTAGGAAATCTAAAACAAGACTAAAATCTATAGTATCAATTAAATAATAACTCTTTCATAGTATTTACATTGTAGTACCTTTGACGCATAGGATCAAAGTCTACACATTCCAACAAGATGTGTTTGACCGTTAACGGTGCAAAGCAGGGTGTACATTCTGGTAATTGCTCAGCTTGTAATAAATATGAATGAGTACAACGTGTATGCCCTATCCTGCACCGGGCTAGGACAACTTCTTCTCGACGAATGGGTTTACTAGAAGAATGCCATTCTCCAATTAACGGTTTAATTGAATGCAGTTTATTGTTAACTGACAAATCCCAAGCGGCTTGCCAAGAGTTACGAATAAATGTGTAAATACAACTTTTAAAATCAGTATAAGGTAATTTAGCATTAGATATATGTAAAAATAATAACAACAAAATAATAACATTATCAACTATAAGAGAATTGTACTTTTCTAAAAGCTGAAGCACAACTAGGTTATCATGTTTCATATTACCCAGTGCTTGAAGAGATGAAAGGGAATCAGAAAAGATTACAAAATGGTCATCATCAGATTCCTGAATATAATTTAAGGCAATTCAATTGCCTTAAGTTCAGCTGAAAAGTTAGAGGCCTTGTCAGGCAGGCGGCTCTTTATGCTGTGTTTGTGAACAACAGCTGCTGCAGCTACCTTATCTCCATCTTTAGAACCATCTGTGTATATATGTTTAAAGATTTAATTTCATTAAATTTGCTTTGAAGGACAGTAGGGTCCGTACTGGACTTGTTACTATTACAAAGATCAAAAATAATTGTTGGTGTTTCCAAAGTCCACGGTGGAGTTACAGTTCTATGAAAAATGGCATAACTCTGCCAATAAACATTAATATGGTCAAGCTCTGGAATGGTGACCTACTTCTTGTAGAATGTGTAGTGGTTGTCAATATGCATCTTGGGAAGTAGTGTCTTAGAAACTGCACTTAACACACGTTAATATTTCCAATGCCGTGTACCGACGTCAGTGACAATTATTTCAAGCTTTCCATATGGAATGATTAATGTCGTTCTGAGCCATGACGCAACCTCATTGCGGGAAACGATGTTATGTTGGACAGGAAACGAAGCCATGACGCTGAGTCATAACTTCTATCGCTTTTATGCAAAATGGACGTGACATAAGAGTTTCGTGAATTTTTTTTCTTTTGAAAAAGGCAAAGGAGCCAAAATATTGAATAAAAGAGTAACAACTGGTTTTAATACTACTTCCCTTTATGCAAGGTCTTTTTGAGGATTGAATTTCCATACAGTGGCTCAACAAAACCTGAACGGGTTCCAATAATATTCATATAATGCGAATGGTTGCTAATGCTACCCTTACCTTGATTTCAGTTAATTCAAGTCAAACAAATCTGAAATATATTGTAGACATCTAGCCATTCACAGGACTTTGAAGCTATAAATACATATACAGGTAACATGAATTTGGAAATGAACAAAAAAGAAAGTCAATGTCTTTCAATTATCTCATTTAATTAGAGATCATACACAAACATCAACGGGTACGGTTTTGTATCTCAAAACATTGTAAATGAGCAGTCATTCAGGTATTTGCCAGAACTGGATCCCTTCTGCTGAAGAATCAGACTGAAGCAACTTCTGAGCAGCTCGAGAAACTTTTAGTTAAATATATATAGAAAATACCTGAAATCAACCCAGGAAAGATATATTTCATACTTACCACTTAACCATGAGATGAGTTTTGAAATATATCAATTACACTACATATTCTTACTGTCCCTAGTCTTAACACCGCGGTAAAGGCTGAATCATATACTATATACATAAAGGAGTTAAGTTGAAATGGGTTATATGGCACACCCAACACAAAAATGTTTATAGCTCATGCTGCCACCAAAAATGAACATTCCTGGCCTACCCTCCATTTATATCAAAATAAAAATATGCAAAATGTGACCACTAGAACCTTCTTGCAAACAGAACTGCAAATCTGATGCAAATTCTGTTGTAGACACCCCATCTGCCAACATTCAAGCAGCACCTGAAACAATACAGGGGTGATGAGGAAGACCTTTAATGAACATGACAACTGAATTGGGGTTTTAAGGCGCACCAACACATGAAAGGTTATATGGCGCCTAACAGGAATGAACATGCCAGGCTCATCCTCCATGTACATCGAGATAAAATATGGAGAACGGGCCTAGAACCTTCTCACCCTGAACTGCAGAGTTGCTGCAAATTCTATTGTAGACATTCCATTTACGCTGGAGCCACATTATAGTTTTTCTGCCACTGCTCTAGTGATGAGCGAGGTGGCACCCGAAACAATGCAGGGGTCATGAGGAAGACCTTTAATGAGCATGAACAAAAAATGATAATGAACATGATTTGGGGGTGGGGTGAGTGGGGTGGGGATCTACCCCTCTGCCTTCCCCTCCAACGGGATCTGCAGTGGCCCTATTTTTTGCCCCGTAACCAAACAGGGCCCCTGGAACCTCAAGGGGCTAATGAACATGATAAAAATGACCAAAAAATAAGCATTAATTCAGAGGGTAATTACCCCTCTGCTGGGATAAGCAGTGGTCCTTCTTGCACGGGAACCACACGGCTGATAAAGAATGATATACTCAGTGAAGGTTAAACTTATTTTACATTTGATTGTAACAAAAGCACTCTGAACTTATTTTAATCACTTTAGATGTCTTCATGGGTAGAACTAGTACAAAGCAAATGCAGATATAATGTTTTACTCAGGGACACAACACATATGATCAAGGCGGGGATCAAACTCATGACTTTCGGGTCGAACGCTCTACCATTGGACCACAGTGCTCAACTCAGTTAAGGTTTGACTAATAGAAATACTACCATTACAACTGGTTAACATTTTAAACTTTGTATTCAATTCAAGTTTTACGGCAACACATCATAATATAGGTTATATGGCGTTGACAAATGCATCGAGATAAAATTTCAGAAACTTCCCAACTGCTAAATAAAGGGTTTAGCTGCAACTTCAACTGATAAAAAACATATATCAGCAGACCACCCACTTTTTCTGGGTAGAACCAGTACTGTACACCTCCCGCCATCCGTAAGAATCGACACTTTTCTCACAAGTCAAGCTCCCAGTGGGATTCGAACCCGCAGCGGCGAGAGGTGAAGGTTTACAATGCAACGTTGTTAACCATTCGGCCACGCTTTAATTATGGGTAGATTATTGAGACTATTGTAACACCATTTCTAGATGGATTATTGAAACATCATATGACAACACACTGGTGTGGTTTTTTGTGACTAATGTACATGTAACAGCAATTTTTAATTAATATATATATCATATTGCAACACCATAATTGATGCATTTTCGGGACAATAAATATTGAGGCATCATTTCCAGCAAGATTTTTTTTCAATGCTTGATTCTATGTTATAATATAAATCTCCATGTGAATTACAATATAAAACAGTAGAATTTATTGCTATAATTAGGTCAAGTTAGTTTGGTTAATATAGCCATCAACACAATGCATATAAACCTACAATCCTGTTCAAAAGCACTATATACCAGTACATGTACATGCATAACAAAGAAAAAGTATTGTGCCATCTGATACGAAGGAGTTGCTAGGCAACATAACAACAATAAAGAACACAATATACATACAATCAGTTGTGATATACCTAGGTATAAACCAGGTAAAACTAATTCATGAAAATTAATAATTTAAATAATGTTATTTAACCAGCACTGTGAATGATACATTGGCCTACCACTAGCATCCTTATGTTTAAATTTTCTTAAAATATGCAGATCTGTGCAGGATTTTCATCGATTCCTTTTCGGTCTGGGACACATTTTCGAAGAAGAATTCAAATATGGGTATTTCTTTTTATACTACTAAAATGGCATCAAGTTACTGCAACATTAAGAATAGGTTATTTTTTTCTGCTGACAGTACCTTCAGGCTCCCAGTCGCGCTGTCAAACACAAGATATATACTGAAAACATCTTGAACACTAGACTAAAAATGACAGCGACACCACAAATACCAGATTGAAAACAGTTTGATGAAGATCCGTTTTTTACCTTTCGACGCATGTCCCTGGGGTCCAAGGGGTCTCAGAAGGATTGAAAAGCAGTTAAACTTAATCTCAAAGACCTACTCTGTGTTTGTTTAAGTTATATATGTACATGTATTTTTATTCTAAATCCATTGGGTTCAAGTAACTATCCCGCCAACAACAGCCAAAATTAACAACATATGTACAGCGTTTCTAAACCTACTGACGACGAGGTATATATATAACTTACATAATTATCTTGAGAATCCAAACTCTAAAGATAGAATATAAACAGCTTTAGCCAGCCAGACCAAACCCAAAAACAGGAACGTCGAATCGGGAGTTTCCAACTCATAATTCACTTTACCCATATACAATCACGGGTATTCTATGAATAAACTATACTTTTAATTGTAACATATACATTGTTATATGACCTGAAACCTGGACAGAGTTTTGATAAACAGCTTTGTAGTGTAATTTTGCTGCTATTTGGCAGGTTAGTTCCTTTAATCATCCCATGAGGAACAACATAATTATATACGCGACAGACGGGGAAACTATACATATCATCGATGAACTGTTCAGAAAATTACATTTCAAAACAGATGAACACATTTCCAAAGTGCACTCTCTCATACTAATCTCGTCTACTGGAAGTACATACTTGGGTGAAATTGGGTCGGACAGAAAGAGTCGTCTTTAAAGGGACACAACGTAATCTTGATATGTTTAAAACTTGCAGCGTCCCCAATAGTTGTTTTACATAAGTTGTATATTGGCAATCATTATTATTAATTACTCAAAGAAAATTGTTCCACTAACATATTTAACTAGCTTATGGTAGAATAATTGAGAATTCAAAATTACAGCCACAATTATATGATCATCAGGGGCTGATTCAAAGTGGGGGAGTGGGGATGGAACGTTATGAAAATTTATACCTAAAAAATTATTTTTTGAGGTGTGTTTTTGGTTGTTTTTCAAAAGATGAGCCATTCTAAAACTGAGAAGTTATGAAAATGCATGTGAAAAAGTGTGCCCCCCAACCCCCTCCTCCTAATTTCAAATCCTGTATCTGAACCTGATCACAATAGCTTATTAATAATTGTGAATTAATTTTATTATTTAATACTTTAACTTCCATATTCCAAACACATAATATCCACAAAACATAATACACAGTTTTGATTTAATACACTTATACATACACCATGTCATATCTTCCTCTCTTATAAATTTGTAAAAAATAATATTATGCATAACAATTGGCAGATCTGTAAATTTAATTAATAAATTATGTTTTGCAGCAAATCACATTTGAAAGCACAAAATAATTGTATTAGTTCATTAACTTTTATAAAGCCTTTTCTGCAATACCCATCGTAATCCACAGGCACTCATTACAAAACACAGAAGGATAGAGAGAAGGATAGAGAGAAGGATCGAGAGAAGAAGAAATAAAACTATATTTTATAACACAAGGTTAGAAACACTGGATGACATGTTTTTTTAATTAGCCAATCAGAAAACAACAAACTAGAAAAATCCGAACAAATGTAATGTTATATTTTTAATATGGCGATCTGTAAAGTTTCTATTTATATTTGATAAAAGATCAAGATTTACCCTATGTAAGACTTTATTAATACCATGTTGCAGAAACAAACAATAATATATAATCAAATATCCACCTACAGAGTGGTTTCAAACATGAAACAGTTAATAGGGTAAGTTTAATCTTCTGGCCTTTTATTATATATAATATCCCTCCTTAATTTTTCCATCTATTCCTTCCTTCTATCCATCTATATAAGGGCCAGACTCATCCTAATATTAATGTACACAGGTTCCGTAACTAACACATGCTGAGGGTTTAATACAGTGCTGTTGTATTGAATTCAACTGAATTGAGTTTTAAGCGCACCAACACATGAAAGGTTATATGGTGCCAAACAGGAATGAACGTGACAAGCTCATCCTCCATTTACATCAAGATAAAATATGGAGAATGGGCCTAGAACCTTCTTACCTGCAGAACTGCAAATTCAATAGTAGACTCCATTTACGATGGAGCCACGTTTCCATGTTTGCATACGTGTTGTCATGATAAAGACTTGAAAACGCTGTTGTAACTCCATATAAATAAAGAAGATACAAAGTGTTGGATTTAAACCTTGATTTATAGTCACTTCATGCGATGTAATGGTAGTGAACAATATAAATTATACATTGTTGTTTATACACAGGTCAACAATGAATTTTAATTATAATTATCAACCACAAATGTTAGGCTAGCCTTTACTATATATTGTATATATTGAACCACAGAACTAATAACACATTGTTAAAGTTTATTTTTTGTTTTATCTCCAAATACTGTGCATCACAGGGAAATAGTCAAAACTATTAAAATGAAACAGTCGAAACAAGCACTGGGAAACGGTCAAAAACTATTTCAAGGAAGCAGTCAAAACAAGTACAGAAAAACAGTCAAAAACTAGCAAATGGGAAACAGTCAAAACTAGTACCGGCACAGAGAACAGTCAAAACTAATACAGGGAAACAATCAAAACTAGTAAAGTTAAACAGTCAAAAGAAATAAAGAAAAACAGAAAACAGTCAGAACTATTACCGGTACCAAGGCAATAGTTTAAACCATTTCCCAGCATGCAAACTTCATGGTCATCCATTTTACTGCGAAATCAGTTAATTTTGAAAAGTTGTAGTACCCTTGTTGTAATATCATGCAGTAGTATTTGTATATGGAAACAGAAGAACTTTCTTTCTGAACTGCAAAACAACAGAACTATGTATACTAAACTTTGGAAAGAAATAATACATTATGAAATCAGTTCATTGAGTAATAAATAAATCATCTGTATCTAGAACATTTTCAGAAAATAGTCAGACATTCGTGTACTACAGAACAGCCATTAAATTGTCATATAATGGTCGCATGTAACCATACCAGCCATAAATATTGCATTCAATATCAAACATGCTCCTGTTAACAAAATCATAATGGACAACCAAGTTTGTTCATAGTTTATATTCAAGTCCTAAACTTGTGCATTTCCATATTTAAATATTCACGAAGTTTTTTTGAAAAAAAAACATTAACCGATCTCATATCACAACCCAACATGGTGGTTAAGGTATGGATGTTGTGCATTTCCATATTCAAATATCCACTAGGTTTGTTTGAAAGAAATATTAACTGAGCTTGCATCACAACCAAATGCGGTGGTTTATGTATGGCTGTTGTGTCAGACGCTGTAAGCCTTCCTGAGTTTGTGAATATCTGCGGCACTGTAGATGGTGGAACTGTGGCTCTCCAGTCTGGACATCACAGACGTCACTTCTGTAGTAGAAATAGATAAATGCTTATTTAGACTATCTGTGGAGAACAGAATAGATGGTTGTTCGAATGGTGCTTTACATCATCTGTGGAGAACAGAATAGATGGTTGTTTGAATGGTACTTTACATCATCTGTGGAGAACAGAACAGATGGTTGTTTGAATGGTGCTTTACATCATCTGTGGAGAACAGAACAGATGGTTGTTTGAATGGTGCTTTACATCATCTGTGGAGAACAGAACAGATGGTTGTTTGAATGGTGCTTTACATCATCTGTGGAGAACAGAACAGATGGTTGTTAGAATGGTGCTTTACATCATCTGTGGAGAACAGAACAGATGGTTGTTTGAATGGTGCTTTACATCATCTGTGGAGAACAGAACAGATGGTTGTTTGAATGGTGCTTTACATCATCTGTGGAGAACAGAACAGATGGTTGTTAGAATGGTGCTTTACATCATCTGTGGAGAACAGAACAGAACAGAACAGATGGTTGTTAGAATGGTGCTTTACATCATCTGTGGAGAACAGAACAGAACAGAACAGATGGTTGTTAGAATGGTGCTTTACATCATCTGTGGAGAACAGAACAGATGGTTGTTTGAATGGTGCTTTACATCATCTGTGGAGAACAGAACAGATGGTTGTTAGAATGGTGCTTTACATCATCTGTGGAGAACAGAACAGAACAGAACAGATGGTTGTTAGAATGGTGCTTTACATCATCTGTGGAGAACAGAACAGATGGTTGTTTGAATGGTGCTTTACATCATCTGTGGAGAACAGAACAGATGGTTGTTTGAATGGTGCTTTACATCATCTGTGGAGAACAGAACAGATGGTTGTTTAAATGGTGCTTTACATCATCTGTGGAGAACAGAACAGATGGTTGTTTGAATGGTGCTTTACATCATTTTTAGCCCATTTAATATTATATACAACGGTCAATTTTTTGTGGTGGAGGCAGACCACCCAATTTTTCCTGGGAAGAACCAGTACTGTATACCTCTCGCCATCTGTAAGAATCAACACTTTCTCAATTACAAGTTGTGGTTCCAGTGAGAGAAGGTTTCAAACGCAGAATCATTACCGGGGGAGTGGGGATAGTGACAACCATTAATTTTAATTATTTTGGTAGGGGATACAAATAGTTCAAGTCTAACAGTGGTTCTTCTGGCCATAGTCCCCAAAGCTTGATTGTCGTTTCTACAACGCTGTATGAAATTTGATCCTGAAATATCCTTTCTATACCAATTTTTGGTTTATGGTTCGCTGGTATATGGGTCTTTTTGGTTTCACATGAAGACTAGGGTGAGTACAGATTACTAATATGTTTGGCATTGGCACTATCAATGAACAATACATGTTTATAAATCACAGTGTCTATAAAATTTGTTGAAGAATTTCAAATTAGATATACTATACACCCCCACACCACCCCGACCCACCCAGCCAGTTTAAACGCCTCAGGCGGCAATGTATTTTACTAAAGGGGGACATTTGTATTAGGCCATTTTTTAGAGGTCTATTATACAGCTTAAATGTGGGTTTACATTAATCATTATGTATGTAGCAGTTACATGTATACCGAGTCGAACTAGAATGGTGTTCCACGGAACACTTGTGTCACCTGCCATGTGCTAACTTCATCAAGTACAATCTAACTATAAAAATTGAAGACAGGGGATGCAATCCTTCATGAATTACGGAGGCAATTTTTTCCAATTGTTAAAGTTTATGAAAAGGGGCATAACTCTGCATTGGATAATTGATAAGGAGGAATTGTATAAAGTTGCATGACCATAGGTCAATGTTTTGCGAAGTCATGAGCTAGGTTAGGTTACAGGTTAAAGCTTTATGAAAAGGGCTAAAACTCTGCCACAATTAAAGTCAGAGTTATTAGGCATGTCAATGGCATTGATAAAGAAGAACTGAATAAAGTTTTATGACCATTGTTATGTTACCAGCCAGGTTAAGTTGCAGGTTAAAGTTTTATGAAAAGGGGCGTTACTCTGCCTAAATGAAGATCAGAGTAGTTGGACATTTGTAACAACATTTCTTTGGGTAAGATGAAGTTTCATGATCATAGGTTAAGTTATGGTCAGTTATGAGCTTGGTTAGGCTGATGGTTAAAGTTTTATGAAAAGGGGCATAACTCTGCCAAAATGGAAGTAAGAGTTATTGGTCATGGTTAACAACACTCATTCGGGTAAGATAAATATGTGTGTGAAGTTTCATGAACATTGGTCAAACATTTTTTAAGTTATTGCCAGTTATGAGCTTGGTTAGGTTGCAGGCTAAAGTTTTATGAAAAGGATCATAACTCTGCCAAAATGAAGGTTGGAGTTATTGGACATGTTTAACGACATTTCATTAGGTAGGATGAAGATGCATGTGAAGTTTCATGATCATAGGTCAAATACTTCCAAGTTATGGCCAATGTTAGGTTGCAGGTTAAAGTGTGACGGACAATGGACAAAGTGATCCCTAAGTGTCAGCCATGCTACGCAGGCGACACAAAAAGGATGTTTGCAATCAAATTCGCATTATCAACCTCATTACGAATATTACATTGCTGTAAACTTTTACATCATACATGAGCTCAAATATGTTAACTTTATGTTCGAGAAGAAGTTAAGAGTTCCACCTTCATGGGAAATTTCAGAAAACCAACAATTACCAAGATGACTGTTATCCCATTCAACTGCATGCAACATATTCAATTTCATGCATTTTGCAATTATTGTTTTTGCTCTTTTTGACTTTGAGAAACTTAAACTTTTGTTGAAGGAACTTTTTAGGCAGATATCATTGCTTTATTAATGCATACATTTTGTATATTTTAAAACCAGTTTCAGTAAATTTGTCGTTACAACTTTTTGAATATTTCCAAACATAGATGTGCACGCTTTCTGTTTTGACCCAGTATATTCCACCTTGCTCTAAAAGCCAGCTTTTATTGTGACATGGTCAAGTCAATTTACTTCAATGAGAACAGTTTAAAAATCCCCTTTGGGGCATATATTCTGCCTTGTTACACATATAGTAGCTATAGTACATTCAACATAAACATCGACAAGGAAGCAAGCTATACAAGTATAATGCACAGCTATAGTACATTCAATATAAACATTGACAAGGAACAAAACATTTACTTATAAGGAGATATGGTACCTGACTTGTCTTTTTCGGACATAAACAAAGTTATTGTCCCAAACCTCGGCACCATGGATAGATTCTTCAGAATCTGGTAACTTTCATCCTCCTCACCTGTAATATATTGGTTATAAATTATGGCATTCACTTTCTACACCACCTTCCAGATAAACTACTAAGTTTTATAATACAATTTTTTGTGTTGGAGTGTAAACTAGAAGGGCGTTTCCATGGAACACTTGTGTCACCTGCTGTGTGCTTATTTCAGCCAGTGATGAGCTTGGGTAGTTGCTGGTTAAAGTTTTATATATGCAAAAATGAAGGTCAGAGTTATTGGACATGTGTAACAATATTCCTTGAAGTAAGATAAAGATCATATGTGTGTGAAGTTTTATGAACATAGGTCAAACACTTTTCAAGTTATGGCTAAGGTTAGGTTGCAGTTTCAAGAGGGATGGACAACAACGAAGACAGACAACCGACAAAGTGATCCCTAATTGTCTGCCATGCTAAGCAGGCTACACAAAAAGACATGATAAAAATATCGTAATACACCAGTGTAATAAATATGCAAATGAAAGCAGAATCAAGACTGTATTTGATCATTTTCTCACAGAATTATGTCAAGTTACAGACAAATAATGAGAAAGTGAGATTGACCATTTCTGCAAACATGCATTATTTTTGACATTTTAGAGTTTATATTTCTGTGAAGTTTTACAAAGAGCAAACCCAATAAAAAGCAAGATTTTCATATAATGTAGATACATGTAAAGATGACAAATGAGGGATCTTGGGTACATTTCTGTTCAAGACCAACAACTTGACACACACTCACCGTTAGGAAGGTAATGTTCCGCCACACAGCGTGTGATCACATTCAGCATTTGGCCATCTATCTTGTTGGATATCACTGAAACATGGATCACAACACGTTGGTTAATGTACCACCCACAAATGAAAATGATGCGGATATGGATATCCGTATAAATGTGACATGTGAAAATGCAGAGCCAGGAAATTTCGTAGATTTTCTAAGATTTAGCTGTTCGGACTGGAATTGCAAAGTCTACAGTGGTTACATGGCAAGAAGCAATATGCTTTTTAGAACATGTGACTTGCAGTAGAATATTTTAATACTCAAATCCAAATAATTTATACAGACACAGATTAAAGGGAGGGTTCAAGAGGCCCTTTGAAATCTGAAAAGTGTTAGTTTTGCTCTAAAACATGGTTGAAGTTCCCGTAAACTGCGGGGGAAAAAAGTGTTACACGTTCCCTGTAAAATGGGAGAATTTATTTTAATACTCTTGTTTTTCCTCAAAGTTACTCCCCCGCCACTTTTTTGAAATCCTGGATCATTTAACAATTTGGATTATTGTTTAGTTAAATATTAAAGCAAATGGATCTATAAATAAATTGTTAAAAAGAAATTTACAGTTTAGAGTAAAATTATGTAAAACACCTTTCATCCAGGAGTGCACCTTTATAGCCTTATGTAGATTAAGCAATAATTTAAACTCGCAATTTCATCCATCATAACCTACCAGTTTTGATGTCGGATGGACTAATCTGCTTCAACAATTCATAGTACGGCTTTACGGTGTCGGACTTCTTCAAAGAATTCCATAAAGATATAAACTCATATGGGGTGGCTTTCTCGAGTTTAGGAACAGTTTTTGGCACTTGCTGAAATCCAGAACTCGTTTCCCTGATTTGTGATTTTTTGTTGGCTGGTTTACTGAATTTAGTGTCTTTAGTTTCTGTCTTAACTTTGACTGGTACACTTTCAGATTTTTGACTGACTGGTTCTTTGTTTATTTCTTGGATTTTAGGTTTGGTTTCTGGCTTTTCAGCTGGCTTGTTTTTCAGATTTTGCTTCGATTCTGGTTTTGCTAAAAAGAAAAATGCATTAATTTTTATGGATAAATTTAGAATATATCAAGCTCTTAAGACTCAACTATAAAGTCAAAAACGATATAAAAGCGATGTAAACATGAAAGATTTTAAATTAACTGAATATCAATACCATGTTCTCTTCTATATCAAAACTGTCAAAAACAATAGTAAACTATTATTATATTTTCCTCACTTTTCAGGGGCACAGAATAACTACATTTAGCTAGGAGCCAGCTGGGCCCCTGACTTAGAATTTTTAGGGGCCCAGCCCAAAAGTTAGGGGCCCAACAAAATATTATTTTATTTTACCACTCTGGTGCATAATTTATGAACAATTACATGCCATTACTCCGTGTTTATTGAATATTATAAACAACATTACTGATCATTACAAGTCCAAGTTATCTATTTAATTATAAATAGTATTGAAAATGAGTTTTGTTAACTAGAATATGTAAATTATTGTAATAAAAGATTAAAAAAGATTAGATATTATTAAATTATTGTTTTATTTTGTTATAAATATTTTATGTTGACATACAGTTTTAAAATTAATGTATGAGACCCTTTTCTATCAACATGATTCTCTGCCATATAATTATTATTGATGATTTCTAAAAGCACTGCATTTAATTAATCAAAAGCGCCGCGTTTTAGAATATCCAAAAACGGAAGTGAAACCTAATTATTTCCCCTTCAAATTATAACACGAATTTATGATCATGTGTAAAATAAACACTACCATGTCTGTTTTAATGTTGATTTTATATAAGCAAATGTTACTTTACTCTTGCACATCTAATTTTACATTGACATTCGATGCGCAGAGTACCGTAGCATGCAGTTTTGTAGGAACCGTACATCGCAACATCTCGGACATTGTCTTGTTTTGTTATTATTTTGTTAAGGGTTTGTCTATTTCGGCCAAAAGTATGTAGTTCACGGGACCAAAGCAAAATCTGCGGGGTAAATCTTCGAACTTAAATGTTTGTGTTGAATGATTACCCTTTTTCCGTTTTTTGGATTGAATATTTTTGGTCGCCACATGGGCGCGTGAAAGTCAAATTTTGGTCGCCCAGACCATTTTTTACTCCCCAATGGCGACTGGGCGAGTGCTAATTTGTGCCCGTGCTTTTATGGTAGCATGAAATAATTCTATCTCAATCAAGTCAGGACTATTCCATTAAAACATACCCGGGTCTCCAGGAAGCTAATTTTAATAATAAACATCTCCGGATGAACCATATTTTACAAAATTCAGTTCTTTATACTTTATTTTGCATCTATTGGTGGGTGTTAACTGCAAAAGTGCCTTCTTGGGGTCCCATGTATGTTTAAATGGTATAGCCCTTATCATATGTTTAGCTTTAATTTACATTAAAGGGACACCGGCAATCCTGAAGTTTAGATCAAGCA
Organism: Cyrtodaria siliqua; assembly: GCA_037043455.1. Taxonomy (NCBI): domain Eukaryota; kingdom Metazoa; phylum Mollusca; class Bivalvia; order Adapedonta; family Hiatellidae; genus Cyrtodaria; species Cyrtodaria siliqua. The sequence goes on along the minus strand of JAWPHD010002424.1, from coordinate 180,968 downwards.
TTAAAATTAACATTTTGATTAATTCAGTATCATTTTGACTTTTAACCTGCTAGTTTTTGCATAAAATTAAAATCCAAATTTTGAGTTGTCAACTTTGTTATTTGATCAAAGGTTTAAATATATTATTGGTGCAATATAATCAAGAGTTAGTAATATGTCAAAACAATTTGCTTTCAATTATTCGAATACTTAATATCTATGATGGCAAACATTTAGTTTAGTTATTTAGAAAAACTAATGGTACACCGCAAGTTCTAAACAATTCAAGATTGTGGTGCGTTCCTTTAAGAACTGGTTTCCCATGAGAAATAAATTATAAGTTTACAAATACAGTCAAATCTGTTTTAAGAGACCGCTCAAGAGAAAGACCAAAAATGGTCGCTTAATACAGGTGGTCTCTTATTACAGGTTTTAATATTAACTTCTAATGAAATGTTTAATTGTTTACATGTATTTAGTATCTAAGGTGCAGGAGTGTAAATGTTGTTTTTGTGAAGACTGATAATTAAAAGTAATAACGCAAATGAGAAATAAATATTAAAGCTATATATTTATGAAGTAAACTCTTTATAAAAAATCATAAGTTTAATCAAATTCACGCCGACAAAGTCCACTTTCGTTTTCTAAATCCGACAATCTAGCTGTAATAAACAATCATTTTCCGCGTTTATATAGTTGAATTTCAAGTTATATACAAACTTTTTAATTACTGACATCATTAAAGACTTCAAAAGGGTGCTGCTAATCCTTTGATTATATCAATTATATTCAATTAATCGGTCTGCCGATCAAACTTTCCCCCAGGCGATGATCGAGGGGTCAAATTTATAAACAATTGGTCACGTGATAAAAAGGTTCAGCTTTTTTACTAAATGTTTACCGTAAAGTGGCATACTTGACGTAACATGTTGTCAGAAGAAAGAAATAATATCGATATTTTGTCTTGTTTTTCCAAATACGATTGTTACTACTACAATTGACTAGTTAGGTTATTGTTGAATTTATGTTTGATCTCGTTTCTGTGGGATTATCTAAAGAAAAAAAAAAATGGTGGTTGCATATTGATCATAAACACGTTTTTTTTTACATGCAATTTTGTGGTCGTTGGTCACGTTAAGACAGGTGGTTGCTTATTGCAGTATGCATTTATAGCAAATATCGTCGGGAGGTACTAAAAGTGGTCGCTTACTGCAGGTGGGTGCTTAAAACAGGTGGTCGTACGACCAGGTTTGACTATACACTCCAGGTATCATACCTTTTGCTGGCTCTATCTCCTCTTCACTGTCAGCCTCCTCTATCACTATCCTCTTTCTGGATTTACCTCCCTTATCGTTCCCCTGGGAAGTTGATTTACCTCCCTTATCATTCCCCTGGGAAGGTAATTTACCTCCTTTATCATTCCCCTGAGGAGGTGCTTTTGTTTCTGGCTTCATTTCTTTCTTCATACTCTGTAATTCCTGTAAATGCAAGTTAACAATATGATGTGTACTTGGGTGGGGTGAAATGACTTTATTTTAAATAAAAAACAGAACACATTTGAGTAAAATTGTATCAAGCTTTACTGATATAAATGGCACAATTTCTGCCATACAAGTATTCTTTCTGATATTATGTTCACATCAATAGTGTTGAAATACTGTCATGTACTGTATGGTTGACATTGCTCATGCCGAAACATGCATTTGGTTGAAAATTTTGCCTCACCATACCCCATCCATTTTGGATCTTTTTTTAAAGATGGCAGACCAATAATCCTGAAGTCACAAGCTAGTGTCTTAAAGCTACAGAGTCCCTATATCAATCGATTTCTTCTTTGTAGGCGTGTCTTTATTTGTATCTTCATGTTCACCAGCTCATGTCGAAATCGGGTATTTAAGCGAGCAAATATAGCGAAGGAAATCATTTACTGTATATACATCGACCAGTGCACATCGTACCTATATACAGGTAACAGTAATATTTACAAAAAAAACAGTTAGCTTCTTTCGGGGCTCGAACACACGACCTTCTGATTTCAAGTCCTGTGCTCTATCCACTGAACTACAACGCTACTTGAGAAAATAGTATACTAACTACCATATATTATGAGGCAAAATAACTTAACATATTTGAACGCAACTAATGACGGATCAATAAATATGCAGTCCATATTGTCGCACGTGTAAATTAACATTGCCTGGTGTAATACTGTTTCTTATCAATATGAAACTAATACTTCGCCTCAAATCAACCACTTGTTATTTAGCGTTTGATGAGTTTGTGTGCGTGCTCTTGTTATTACATAATGCCTATTTAGTGTTAAAAATGCTACAAAATACCAATAAATAGCAGTGGTCTAGAGGTTCAGCGTACATCTTTCAAACCTTACAAGTGAAAGGCTGTGGCTCAAATCCCGTTCCGGGCAACTATTTTTTTATCACATATTTTCTGGAGCCGTATATTTATCGATATTACCTGTACGGAGGCTAAATAAAAATGTGAAATTTTACATATCGATTTCTCCTTATATACCGACTTTTGGGGTGTTCGTCGATTTGAAACTACTTCACACGTGACTCATTCATATTCATGAGTTATTACCAGTTAAAATAGGGACTGTACAGCTTTAAATATAAAACATGAATGTGTTTTACAACACTTTAACAGCTTAGGTCATACCAGGTTGGAATGGGTAATGGTGATCAGCAAAGAAATGACAATAATGATGACAAATGGAAATTAGAACTATCACTGAAGGCGATAAATACCCCCGCAAACAAATTTTTATTAAGATGAAGGGAAATAACTCTGCATGGCATTGACTGAGCCACACCAAAATTGTGTCACGTACATGTACACTTCATGTTTATCATGTACACAGTTTTAATCAATATCTTCCAAACTGTAAAAGTAGTTCACTCCACAAGATTGCATATGCTGAATAAAGCAATGTTTACTACGTGCAAGGGCAATAACTCTGCAAGGAATTGACTGAGCTGCACCAAAATTGTGTCATGAACATCTACACTTCATGATGATCACTTACACAAATTTTCAATTCAATATCTTATTAACTGTTGAAGTAGTTCGCTCCACAGTATTGCATATGCTGAATAGCAATTTTAAGTTCAAGAGCAATGACTTTGCATGGCATTGACAGAGCCAAAGAAAGATTGTGTTACGCACATATACACTTCATTTTGATCAGGTATACAAAGTTTCAATTTAATATCTTGAAAACTGTAGAAGTAGTTTGCTCCACAAGATTACATATGATGAATATAGCAATTGAATTTTGACTAAGTTCAAGAGCAATAAATCTGCATGGAATTGACCGAGCCAAACCAAAATTGTGTCACACACATTTTCAATTCATTTTAATCAGGTATCAGATGCCCGGGACTCCTCGAAATCCATTTCGGGCCTGTCTCATTTTGCAGACAAGGAGCCCGTCGGGCCTGTCTAAAAAAAATATCACCAAAATCAATTTTACTTGATCTCAAGATCCTCGAGACAAAATACTCCCATGTGTAATGTGAACTGCGAAAACACTTGCAATAAAGTAATTAAAATGTGTTATACACACATTATAACAATAAAAAGTTTGAATATTGAGCCTGGTTTCGTGTCGGCAGTTTGTCACAACTTTGAGATCGACAATTATTGACATAAAACTACATTATCCTGCTATTAGGTTTGTGTTTTCTTTCCTCTTTGATAAAAAATACCATTTTTGGCATTCAAAACACATTAATGCATGAAAAAAGTTCGTAAGTGATGGTATTTTCATTGAATGTTTGTGTAATTTTCGGGCCTTAAAAGAGCGGTGTCATAGTAGTTTGGATGGTACATAATTTCGGATAATTTTTTTTTTTTTTTTTTACATAATCAAATAAGAAAAACTGTCCTTTCAAATACATGTTGGTGGAAAAAAATAATATATGTATAGATACGGATATAAAGTATATTTCTATTCAATATTTAAGGTGTAAAGAGTTTCTGGAATCTTACTTTTAAATGCATTCTAGTCTAGGCTCCCAATTCTTTAAAGGGTCCTCCAAATTGAAAAATAATGTGATTTTAAATGAAAGCTTATTATAAAAGAATGTCAATGTCATTGTCCGTTTTCTCAAAAACCGTTGATAAATGCAAGTTTTACAGGTATGAAGTTTACCTGTACCCAAAAAAAACTGGTGCGCGATCGATCTTCGGAAAATGACGTCATAAGGGACGACCAATCACATCTACCGTACAAACTACCTAATTTACATAATCAATTATGGCGCGTATCTATGTGTAAACAAACCGTTACTCTTGTTGGATGTCCATTTTTCTCATATAGCCTAAGTGTTTTAAACTCTGGAATATTATTGATGTGTTAGTGTCTTCATCAAGGTGCTCATTAAGCTTTTGTAGAAAAAGTAAACAGGAAGGCAGTGTAAGTCTACACACATTTCCATGTTGCCGTCATCAAACTAAATGCAAAACGGTGTGAAATGGTATTTTTCAGAGCACGCTCGCGGACCATTTTACTGAGAAAGATTTTGATGACTCTTATGAAACGAAAAAGAGATTCATTTACTCTATCAGTTCAGACGGGATAACATAATTATTTTTTTTGGTGTCCGGAAATATAACTTTTAATTCATATTTGCCAATGTCCGAATATTTTGAGAGGGAACGGTAAATTAACATTCTACGGTAAGTATTTTTAAATGTGATGTTCGGGGCAATCACACCTTCGTTGTTTACGGTAATTACGAAAATTCATCCATTAATGATCACTTATTGGTAATTATGCGGCTATTCTATAAACTGTCTAAAATTACGGTACTCAACTTGGGCAAACTGTAAAACCTGTGAAATCAGTACACCAAGACACACTTTACACGCGGATAGAGTGGGTTTTGCGGTGAGTGAGTGGTACACTGTTTGATCTGTGGAACTGTCACGTTCTAGTCACAAGTGTAGTTATATGCTGGCTAATGCGGACTGTGTAATAGTATACTGGGCTATATGCGATTCAATCCACAACAGTGAACTAATAAAAAATGTGTAAACAATGAACTAATGAACAATTATGACATCTAGTTTATTATATTAAATTATTATATTTTGTTTGAAATGTAGCAATGAACTTCATTGAATAATGAGACAATGCAATTTTAAAACATGTTGATTATTTTATTACAAAATAAAAACATACAAGGTATTGCAGAAAATAAATTAAAATTAAAAAATAGTCGTATTCTTTATCCATTTAATTGCACCATCATGTTATTCCTCAAATCGAAGCTAAAATACAAAGCATGCCATGCTTATAGTATGAAATAAAAAATAGTTCATGTGTCTGTACAAACAGACAACAAATTGCACAGCACTTTACCTGTGTGAGCGAGACCGTATTTTTTTGCTGGTAATGCCAGATAATGGAATGGCCCACTACACACTAGCTACGACAGCGACAACACAAAACAACCCGTAACACCTACATTGGAATGGTTTTACCTGGTTTAGACAATTGTTTCAACACGCGCCTGACCGATTACACAAAATTATAGCATGGGTCAGTAATAATGTAATTGTTTCAAAATGGCTCGTTAATAACAGTAAACAAGAGGCCCAAGAGGGCCTGTGGACGCTCTACTGGCTAACATGGCTCTTATAACATCAATGAAGCAAGTGACTGCCATTTACGTTTTTTTGGAAGTTTCGGGCAAAAAACAGCTTTTGAACTAAATCAAGGGCCATAACTAAAGAATCTGTTAAAGTTCGGTAAAGATCAGATGAAAATGAAGGCCCTACCGTATTAACAAGGCAAAATAAAGCATCTAAATCAAGAGCCATAACTCCTCTGTTACTGGTCCGACTGGTCCAACATAGAGCTAAAAAAAAAAAAAAAAATTATAAAAAAAAAAAAAATTATAAAAAAAAGTTAAAAAAAAATTAAAATTAAAAAATTAAAAAAAAAAAAAAAAAAAAAAAAAAAAAAAAAATTAAAAAAATATTTAAAAAAATAAAAGTTTGGTAACGATCGGATGAAAAATGAAGGCCCTCTCATCTTAACGAGGCAAAATATAGCGTTTTGAACTAAATCAAGGGCCATAACTAAGCTGTAACTGGTCCGATATGTTTGGTTTTCGAACTTGTCCGAGCTTTCATTGATATTAACAATCTGATAAAGTTTGGTAAAGATCGGATGAACAATGAAGCCCCTATCGTCTTAATGAGGCAAACTATAGCATTCTTAACTAAATCAAGGGCCATAACTCCACTGTTACTGGTCCGATATGGCTAGTTTTCAAACTTGCTCGAGCTTTCATTGATATTAACAATCTGATAAAGTTTGGTAAAGATCAGATGAACAATGAAGCCCCTATCGTCTTAACGAGGCAAAATATAGCATTTTTAACTAAATCAAGGGCCACAACTCCGCTGTTACTGGTCCGATATGGTTGGTTTTCGAACTTGTTCGAGCTTTAAATGACATTAACAATCTGATAAAGTGTGATAAAGATCGGATGAACAATGAAGCCCCAGTCATCTTAACGAGGCAAAATATAGCATTTTTAACTAAATCAAGGGCCATAACTCTGCTCTTACTTTTCAGATATGGCTGGTTTTCGAACTTGTCTGAGATTTCATTGATATTAACAATCTGATAAAGTTTGGTAAAGATTGGATGAACAATGAAGCCCCTAGCGTCTTAACGAGGCAAAATATAGCATTTTTAACTAAATCAAGGGCCATAACTCCGCTGTTACTAGTCCGATATGGCTGGTTTTCGAACTTGTCAGAGCTTTCATTGATATTAACAATGTGGTAAAGCTTGGTAAAGATATGATGAAAAACGAAGGCCCTATCATCTTAACGAGGCAAAATATAGCAATATAGCATTTTCAACTAAATCAAGGACCATAACTCTGGTGTTACTGGTCCGATCTGGCTGGTTGTCGAACTTGTCCGAGCTTTCATTGATATTAACAATGTGGTAAAGTTTGGTAAAGATAGGTTGAAAAATGAAGGCCCTATCGTCTTAACGAGGCAAAATATAGCATTTTCAACTAAATCAAGGACCATAACTCTGGTGTTACTGGTCTGATCTGGCTGGTTGTCGAACTTGTCCGAGCTTTCATTGATATTAACAATGTGGTAAAGTTTGGTAAAGATAGGTTGAAAAAAGAAGGCCCTATCGTCTTAACGAGGCAAAATAAAGCAATATAGCATTTTTAACTAAATCAAGGGCCATAACTCCGCTCTTACTTGGCCGATCTGGCTGGTTTTCGAACTCATCCAAGCTTTTATTGATATTAACAACCTGTTAAAGTTTGGTAAAGATTGGATGAAAAATGAAGGCCCTATCGTCTTAACGAGACAAAAGTTAACAACGGACGACGGACGGACGGACAACTCGGCATCCCATAAGCTCTGTTCGGCCAGCAGAGCTAAAAATCACGATCAAAAACTTTTTATTTAATTGCATCAAACAAGTTACAATTAAATTCATTGAAGTATATTCTGCTGCCTCTGTTGGTAATTATCGAGATGCAATCAGCAATTAGAAGTCGTTGATAGTAATTTTAACCGGTCATTTCGGCGAATAATTCATCTTTTCCCGATGTCAGAATTTATAAAAGCATCAAAACTATTGAAATAAGATTGATTTCTTAATATGTCCGAGCACTAGTTTTATTATTTTCTTCAATTAATTAGGTGTCCGGAATTAATGAGTGTTCATTGAGTAAATACAGTAGGTATCAAAACTTAAAACCAATGCTGAAACCTGACGCAATTCACCGATTCTCCGATTTGCAGACCCACAGACGGAGACACAGTCACAGGATGAAGACATTGAACAATCTAATTTCACGAGTTTATTTGTATTATTCGTTAATTGTTTTCATTTATTCTTTATACGCTCAGAATCAAAGTGGATGGGGTACACATGTTGATTGTCCACTTCGCTCGCATTGTTTACTTGGTTTGTGTCCGCCATTTTGGTTTCTAACGAACCATAGGTAATGCGTGACGTCAACGGGGTTTTTCCATTCAGCTGTTTCCGTGAAACCTCAGTTACGTTTCCGTGACAGGTGTGTATTAGAGGCAAATGTGCCGTATGGATTCGTGATTTACCGATTAACGAATAGGTTTACGATTTTGACCGAAGTATTTTTAAAATGCTAATCATTATCTTTGTAATACAAAGGAAAGTTATTTCAATTTGGAGGACCCTTTAACTTTTAGAAAGTGGTGACAAAAAGAAAAATATAGCCAGAGGAGGCCCTGATAGTCTAACAAAACCTGATTAAAAAGTTGGCTCCAAGTTTGGCTCCAGTTTCACCAAGTCGGCTCTGATTATTATCGTTTGGCAAAAGTGCTAGTACTCTCCTTTGCATGGGTTATAAATTACTATGTAATATTCTATTCTTATTTGAAACAAAGTAGTAAATAAGTCCACTGACTAGGAGCATAAAGTGGTAGCAAAAAGAAAAATATAGTCAGGAGGTTCTGAGTTTGATTACTACATACATAACAAATGTGTGGTATAAAAGCGAATAAAGACTCATTTCCAGTAAGTAAAAATATTGGACCTTTCCATTTCAAATCAGGCCTGTCCATTTTAAATCAGGGCCTGTCCATTTTCTGAAGCAACAAGCCCTGTGCCTGTCTCTTAAAATAACTTTCTGTGAGCACTGGGTATACAGTTTTAATTCAATATCTTGAAAACTGTAAAAGAAGTTTGCTCCACAAGATTGCATATGCTGAATATAGCTATTTCGACTAAATGCAAGGGCAATAACACTGCATGGAATTGAGCGAGCCACACCAAAATTGTGTCACGTACATCTACACTTCATGTTGATCAGGTATACAAAGTTTCAATTCCATAATTATCTTAGAAGTAGTTTGCTCCACAAGATTAAACAGACCGACCGACCAACAGTCTAACAGACCGCCCGCTGCAGTGACTTTACCTATATACCCCCTCTCAAACTTCATTTGTTGGGGTATAATGAATAACATGGTCCCCATTGTGGCTTTAATAAACAACAACTGCAGTGAACTTTGAAGAAGTCCTTTACGAAGCATTCAGTAGAAAAGTGACTCACCTCTCTCCAGTAATTTTTCAGCAGCTCCATCTCTTTCTTGGCCGCAGCATTCTTGCTATCGATATCCAGCAGATTTTTCAGGTCTTCTATTCCCTCTCTGTAACGCTTTAACATCTATAAGGAGTCACATAAGAAAGTAGTTTAAGCTGGCTAGTTTTTGTCTCCCTATCAAAACACTTTTTTTTAAGGGAGAAACTCAGCTTTTATCATAATCTGTGCATTCCATGTAGACATTTTATTTCTCATTACTCCTAAAAAAATTATAATCTAAGTGCATATGTAGGGCTGACCATAAAAAATTGTTGGTTTGCTGTTTCCCTACCTACCCACCAAAAAGGGACCTACCCAAAACTTTTTATAGCAATTCTTTAACAAATTATTTTTTTTACGGTTTTTAGTATGTTTTTCTTTAAAGAGGCACTACCTATATCTACGCGATTTTTAATGTAAAATATTATATACTCAATATTACTGCATTTATATGTATACAAAGCTATTTTATGTGTATTCTAAGAAGAACAATGGCTCGTATTCCAGTTCCGTAAATTATTAATTATGATCAAAACAATATCTTGAATAAAATGCTGCCCAGCCGTTTATTCCTGCCGGAGAACTACGAGTTTTTACGATTTTCTCCGACATGCGCAATGCAATTACAAACTATTCGGCGCAGTTCCGATAGCAAAAGAATCGATCGGAACTCTTCGCTAATCAGACAAGGTAGTTCCGATTGTAAACGAATAAGATCGGAAAATCTCCGCAATCGGCTTGTCTAAAACAATTACGAATACAATTTCAAAAATCCGATCTTTTCAATCCTGTTTTTTACCAGCAAAACGCATATTACATTGGGTGAAATTATTGATAATTTACCTTTTTCATAGTCCTCTTTATAATTAAGTAAAGTTTATATCAATTTGTGGACAAAAATATATAGGTAGAGCCTCTTTAATTTCTTATGTTTTTTTAATGTCTTTGGCCAACAATTTTTTTTTCACCTACCTACCTACCTACTTATAAAATCCTGGGTTGGGAAACAGCAAACAAATATATTTTTAAGGATGGCCTAAATGATAATGAAAATAACAAGAAGACATAGACATTGATATTCCCAGTGACTGCCTAATTTTTTATTTGATGACAGAAAGAGCTTATACACAAACCATTCCAAAACTAGAATTGTAAGCCAAAGGAGCTGTTTTCACGGAAATACCCGGTAGACTACATTTTGAAATATACATATATAAAGGCACAACACGAGCGCTGAGCTGATATGCCCAGGACAGGAAAATTTGTTTCTGAGTTACTCGTCCTTCATAATATTTGAATGATCAAATTGATAAATTGATAAATCTTTGAAGAATTTATCTGAATTGCTACACTTCCTGCATCAATGAGCACTCGTCATGGCGAGAGGACCAAGTTTCAAGCAGATAGCTGGAATATTATGAGAAGAAATTACTTACTTTTCTAGCTTGAGCTCTTCTGAACAACGCTTTCACATTGTCTTTCTCTAATGATAAAGCTTTGGTACAATCCGATTCTGCGTCTGCTGGCTAGAATAGATGAAGATGACAAAATATAGCTCCAGTTGACACAGTATAGATGTTGTCCACTAAATATAGTTCTAGCTAAAGTAGAATGGATTTAAGTTGAAACAAGACTTGGCAGCTGTCAGAAGCAAAACTGACATAGTTGAAAAAACAAGGAATGTGTCCTTGAGACATGGATACCCCACTTTAGCGTGTCAATCAGATAAAGAAATTAAATAAATTTTGCAAGTATGTCAAGGTCATTCTCGCGAAACTTCTTTTAGTAGGAACATGTTGCTGTCATGTAGATGTTAGTTTGTATGAAGTCTGAAAGTTGAATGGCTGTTATTGTGCGAGCAATCAACTAATATAATGGAGTATGAAATGTAGGTAAAGGTCATTCATTTTGACCTACTTTTTGTAAGAACATAATGCTGGCATGCAGATGTTAGTGTGTTTGAATTATAAAAGCTGTATGACTTTTGTTATCTAAGTATGGTACAGTCCGAATCTGTAGCTATATTTTGTCAACTTCATTTATTCTAGCCAGCAGACGCAGAATCAGATGTTACCTTACTTAGATAACAAAAACGTACTCAAAAATTTAATGCAAAAATTAACAAAGTGTGAAAATAGATACAGATCATTCATATCTGCCTAATTTTGTACTTTTGATAAGCATGTGTTGCTGTCATGTAATTCAATCTAAGTGTGTATGAATCAATACTTGAAAAGGAATGGCACCAATACTAGTAAGTGACAAATGCCCCACTAAAACTTTGTTTTGGAAAAGAAATTTTGACACATTTGACCTTTGAACTCCTAGTGTGATCTTGACCTTTGAGATACGGATCCGATTCTTGCATTCGACACACTTTCTCATTGTGGTTAACATTTGTGTGAAGTTACATGGAAATCCCTTCAGTTCTTTCAAAGTTATGTTTCGGATGGAATTGTTTCAGACAGAAGGACAGACGAACGGATGGCCGGACAGACGGTGCTATATGCCTCCCTTCGGGGATAAAAAGTGATCCCTTGGAAGCAACAAACACAAACAAGTTTGGAATGTAGCAAACCTTTTTTGAAATCTGTATGACTTTTGGTACTTGCATATTACTTGGACTTAATCAACACCTTTAATGTAAAACTTGAAAGTAAATTAACAAAGTGCAAAAAGTAAGCAAAGGTCATTCATAATTACCTACTTTTAGTAGAAACGTATTGCAGTCAAGCAGATGTAAACATGTGTAAAGTTTGGAAGCTCTAGATCTCCTATTTCCAGTTCAGAAATTGAATTAACAAATCATTTAAATGCTAAACATTTTTCAGAACGAACAGGACAGACAGACGGACAAGGGTAACACAATATGCCCCTGATCCGCTTTCATGGCGGGGCATAACAATAATATAAGAAGTTGAAGATTTACCTGGTTGACCCGAATGTAACATAATGCCCTGTTTGTGTAGGTGACAGTTTGGTCAGGCAAAATCCCTGCACACTGGCTGTAACACTGGATAGCACCACGGAAATTACCCTACATAAAACATAAACAAAACTAAAAATGAGGTTAATAAACAAGACGACATAGCAGAAAGTAAGAACATGTAGAACATTATTACGACAATGAATAATAAAATGATGGAAGATAATGAACACTATAAAGACAATGAATTGAACTGAACTGAATTGGGGTTTTAAGGCCAACCAACACATGAAAGATTATATGGCGCCTAACAGGAATGAACATGCCAGGCTCATCCTCCATGTACATCGAGATAAAATATGGAAAACGGGCCTAGAACCTTCTCACCCTGAACTGCAGAGTTACTGCAAATTCTATTGTAGACACTCCATTTACACTGGAGCCACGTTATAGTTTTTCTGCCACTGCTCTAGTGATATGAGCGAGATGGCACCTGAAACAATGCAGGGGTCATGATGAGGACCTTTAATGAGCATGAACAAAAAATGATAAAATGAACATGAATTTTTGTGGGGTTCAACCCCTCTGCCTTCCCCCCTCCAACAGGATCTGCAGTGGCCCTATTCCCTGGAAGCACATGGGGCATAAAGACAATGAACAAGTATAATTAAATTGACAAGATAATAAACATAAGGAAAGTTAAATTGATAAAGATAATGAACATAAAGTTAAATTGATAAAGATAATGAACATAAAGTTGAATTGATAAAGATAATGAACATAAAGTTGAATTGATGAAGATAATGAACATAAAGAAAGTTAAATTGATGATAAAGAAAGTTACATTGTTGATGATAATGAACATAAGGAAAGTTACATTGTTGATGATAATGAACATAAGGAAAGTTAAATTGATGACGATAATGAACATAAGGAAAGTTAAACTGATGATGATAATGAACATAAGGAGGAAAGTTAAATTGATGATGATAATGAAAATAAGGAAAGTTAAACTGATGATGATAATGAACATAAGGAAAGTTAAATTGATGAAGATAATGAACATAAGGAAAGTTAAATTGATGATGATAATGAACATAAGGAAAGTTAAACTGATGATGATAATGAACATAATGGAAGTTAAATTGATGAATGAACATAATGGAAGTTAAATTGATGAATGAACATAATGGAAGTTAAATTGATGAAGATAATGAACATAAGGAAAGTTAAACTGATGATGATAATGAACATAAGGAAAGTTAAATTGATGAATATAATGAACATAAGGAAAGTTAAATTGATGATGATAATGAACATAAGGAAAGTTAAACTGATGATGATAATGATTGATTGAATTGATTGAATTGGAGTTTATAGTCGCACCAACAGCTAAGGTCATATGGCGACTTTCCAGCTTCCATTGGTGGAGGAAGACCCCAGGTGCCCCTCCGGGCAACTTTCGTGCACGGGCTGGCACCTGGTTAGAACCACCGACGTTCCGCAAGCCAGCTGGATAGCTTCCTCACATAAAGATTCCTAGTGATGATAATGGAAGTTAAATTGATGAATGAACATAATGGAAGTTAAATTGATGAAGATAATGAACATAAGGAAAGTTAAACTGATGATGATAATGAACATAAGGAAAGTTAAATTGATGAAGATAATGAACATAAGGAAAGTTAAATTGATGATGATAATGAACATAAGGAAAGTTAAACTGATGATGATAATGAACATAATGGAAGTTAAATGAACATAAGGAAAGTTAAACTGATAATGATAATGAACATAAGGAAAGTCAAACTGATGATGATAATGAACATAAGGAAAGTTAAACTGATGATGATAATGAACATAAGGAAAGTTAAATTGATGAAGACAATGATCATAAGGAATGTTAAACTGATGATGATAATGAACATAGGAAAAGCTAAAATGATGATGATAATGAACATAAGGAAAGCTAAATTGAGGATGATAATAAACATAAGGAAAGTTTAACTGATGATGATAATGAACATAAGGATAATTAAATTGATGAGAATGATAAAGATGCAGAGGGTAATAACGTGATGAGGAGAATGAACCTTATGAAGAAAATAAACATGAGTTTGATAAAAATGATGACACAGGGGATATGATATTTAGGTAGGCTTGGCTGAAGGGGAAAGGGTATTTACCAATGAATATGTCCCTTAGAACATTATACATTACAAAAGAACATAATATAGGATAATACGGCTGGGACAAGGTATTAATCCAGGATGGGCAAATGTTTAGAGCATTGCATCTGTTAACTGAAACCCTATACAATTTGTCATCACATAATTCTGACATTTATGAACACCAAACATTTAAATGTTATACTGCCTTGATTAAAATAAAATAATGTAAATATGTGAATTATCTGATACCTGTTTGACATGATCATTTCCTTTTGTCTTCAGATCATCAAACAATTCCTGAGGAGAAAGTTCTTCTTTCTTGTCTGGTTGTTTATTTGCATTATTGACTATGTTTGCCTGGCTGATTTTATTTGATGGTTCATGTGTGGCTGCAGTACAAGAGCCCTTCTGAGATTGATTGTTAACTGAACATGTTGTCTGTGATGGAGTACTGGCTGCTGGATTGTTGAACACGACTGGGGCGGTGCTTTTCCCATCCAGACCAATGATTTCAGGAATTTCCGACTGGGACACCTGAGGAAGTTGGAATTTCTCTCTCCAGCGAGGTCCATCCTTCTGATGTAACATTTCCTGACATCTGATACAAAAACATAACAATCACTATCAATGATCAACAGTGGTGTTGGGGATTTAGAAGAGCAGTAAGTTTGAGTTGTGAGAGACTAATGTATTATTGGACGGAAGACAAATAAAAAGCCCAGTTGGTTATACTATATTATTGTTAAATGGTTTAATATTGAACCTGCATGGAGAAATAATACTTAGAAGTTGTTTTGGTCAAGGGTGCGAGAGATTTTTCAATAATCATGAAATATGTGCAATATCTTTGTAACAATGCATGGATTTTGCTCAATGTCGAACTCCTCAGATAAAAATTGAAAGAACTTTCAAATCAAATCCATAGATGCCAGGTTGCTATCAAGAAAAGCTCTGTAAAATGTTTGACCAAAGACACAAGCTATCCTAAAAACTACTCGAGAAGTTCTGAAAAGCCACCTCCAACTTAGGAGGAGTTGTTTTGTCAACAAACTATATTACATACAAGGTATGACAGCTGCCATTTTAGCCGGGGTGCAATTGCGTAATGATGTATTGGTACCCGATTCTACGTAACGCTGATTTGTGTAGGTCCCATTATTCAATTCTATTGTAGTCTGATTCCCTGCAATGACAGTTACGAATGCAGATGTGAGGGTAAACAGTCTATGAATTAAGGAAAAATTACGCAATTCCGCCCCGGCTAAAATGGCAGCTGTCATACCTTGTATGTAATATAGTTTGTTGACCAAATGTTTGACTTTTTGGAGGAGGCTTTTCAGAACTACTCAAGTAGTTTTTCGGATAGCTTGTGTCTTTGGTCAAACTATTTTACAGAGCTTTTCTTGATAGCAACGTGGCACCTATGATCAACTCTAGCAAAAATCTATATCATTTAATTATCGCTTACATAAGCTGAATTTTTTAAATAACCAAGTATAACTCGTAAAACATGCACCATTTTTTCCCTTTCTCAAACTTTGGTGAAGACGAAAACCCGTTTATTAACTTCATTACTTCCTGAAGCTCAATTTATCTATTTTTATATATTCAAGGGCAATAACTATGAAACAGACGGGTACATTTTGACCTTGAGATGTTTTTGAAACAAACATTCCAATCCAATGACTAAGTATGATAAGGGACACTGTTATTTTTTTAAAAATTTTATTGCACAAGTTTTGAATATCTATTTTAGCTACACATGAACAGATTTATTTTTAAAACTCATAAAAAGTAAGTTTGAAGGCTCTAAATGAGTTTAAGAAGCCTCAAAAACAAGGCATTTTCTTTAAAAAAAGAGGACATTTTTGTTTAGTTACAGCAGTTTTCAGTCAGTCTCTGGTCCTGGAATAAAAGCACAGCCAAACAACAGTGTGTGCTTGGGGGTTTACTTTATATCTTTAGGATAAACTAGAACTATCACTGAAGGTGATGAATACCCCTGCTTTTTGATCATTTTTTTATGTGTATATGAAGTTTGGGAACAACCCATTCAAAACTGTTGGAGGAATGCAAGTAATAAAAATGTGTTACGCGACGGAACGCGACACAATGAGACATTAGGACAACGTGATTCCTATATACCCTCCACTTCACTTTGTGAAAGCGGGGGTATACAATATTTATACAAAAGACATAATTACCAAAAATAAATAAGAATATGTTGTGAACATAGAATATAATCAATTTACTATTGCCAGATAATGACCAATACAGGGACCTGGGGATTAATTTACATTTTCAAACTTTTCTCTGTTTTTACATAAAATCTTATTCTTGCTTTCCACAGATATTGCAATGTGAGAATTTTAAGAATCTATTGTAAGAGTTGTGTTTTGATTTTGATTCAAATAAACATACACTTTATGAAACAAAACATGTCCATAGCACTTTACTGCTGTCCTGAAAGATACTGACCTTTTTGTTCCAAAGTGTGCCTGATCTACCCTGTTGTCCAGTAGTAGCACATGTCTGTTGTCAATGTATGCCAGGCGATACCTGAAGGTACAAAAAAGAAGAAATGCTACGTTTTTTTTAAAAGATGGCCGAACATATACTGTATTACTGTACAACATTAGTTATTTAAAGGGAGTTTAAAAAAAAATAATTTAAATTTAGAGTCTTCTCCTAGAATAAACTTTTGCATTAAAGTCCATATCTCACCATCAACAGGCAAATTGTACAACAGATGTACACCATTTCTAAAACTATTGAAGATGAGGTATATATACATCTATATCTTTATATATATATAACTTACATATTTTGAGAATCCAAACTCTATAGACACAATATAAACGGCTTTAACCAGCAGGCCAAACTCCAAAACTCAGTGTCAAATTCATTTTATGCATAGTCAATATTTCAGTGCTTTTATATTTATTCAGATACATATTGGATGCTTACATTTTCAAAACTCTCTTATGTTTCCCCCATTTCAATTTTGCATTTAAATTTGGATTCAGTACAAAATCCAGTAAGTGAACAATTGTGGCACAAAACCTACCTCTCAAGGTGTTCATAGGCCGTAGCCCTCCTCAGCAGAGGTTTGACACTGTGTGGTATGAGCTGAAGCGAGGTTGTGCAGTCCCTTACACATCCTGGCAGATCCCCAATCTTCAACTGACAGGCTGCCCGATTACTGTACATCAGGGATAGGTTCACCACCTGATCTTTCTCTGTAAATAAATGCGAGAATACAGCCAAACCTGCATTTGCGATCAACTCTAATAAATGCTCACCTTACGTAAGCGATCAGTATATTAAATCTTATAAACAAAACACCCGTTTCCTAAGGTTTCTATGGGAAAAGTATTTCCTTGGTGTCAGGTCAATATGACCCTGAACAACTGCAAAAAAACTAATAGGTTTTTGTTTAACCAAGAGCACTATTACATGACCGAATGTCAAGTATTTCACAAGTAACAGTAGAGCATTTTTCATGATCAGGTCACAGTGACCTTTGAATAATTAAGTGGGTAGGTGTTATGCTTTATTGTGTGGAATGCTAATTCCAATTAGGTCATGCTGAACTTGACCTTTAACCTACTGACATCAAAAGCAATAGGGTTTCTCCTCTCACCAAGGGAAATGTACCGAAGAAGTTTGATGAGCAGCTTTGCTTTGCTTTCGAAAATATATATAAAAAAATATAACTGAACCTAAAATTACTCAGAGTAGCAAACTTTCATAAATTGCCATTTTATTTGTCGTTTTGTAAATTTCAAAGCCACAAAAAAAAAAAAAAAAAAATTCAAGTGGCTGTAAACTTTATATGGTCAAATAAGGGAGAAAAAAATGACATTATCAACCTACCTTTCTCCAGTACATTGATGACCATGGTATACTTGTCACACGCCTCTCCATACTGCCCGCTCTTGAACAATGTATTAGCTTCCTCCCTCAGTTTCGCGCAAGATGTCGTAAGTTCTCTCATGTAAAATACTGGTCTCGTTAATTCTGCAACTTTTTTCAGTGTCTCAACCTTTGCTTCTTCTTCCTCTTCTTCTTTTGCTTCTTCTTCTTCTTCTTTTTCTTCTTCTTCTTCTTCGGTTTCTTCTGTTTCCATTTTCTCATAATTTACTTCATTAGTTTCACTCCCTTCTTCATCACTTTCAGTATCTGAATTTTCTACATTTGACAAATCTGTTCCAGTATTTGTATCTACTCCTTTTTGTTCTGTTTCCATTCCCTTCGTAGTGTCTACTGATTGATCTGCACTACTGTTCAGGCTGGACTCTTCATTGACCCCTTCAATCACTTCAGTGTCTTGTGCTTCTTTATTTTTTGATTCATGGGCAGTCATTGATGCAACTTTCGGGTGGCCGTTCACTACAACCTCCTTCTGTTGTGCTTTCAGTTCCCCGACTGATGCATCTCCATTCACGACTTTAATTGAATCTCTCTTGGTTTCTTCTTCATCCTCATCACTCTCTATTTCTTCTATTTGCATTCTTCTTGCTTGTCTCTTGGGAGAGTCACTTCTCTTGTCCGTGTTAACTGGTTTGGATCCTTCATCTGAGTTATCTTCATTGTCTTTAAGTGGTTCTGTTTGTACTTCCTCTTCATCAATTTCCTCCACGTCTTCTATCACCATTCTTCGCCCTTTAGTTTTACGTTCCTCTTTCTCTTTTTTGTTTATTTTATCAATCTCGTCAAGGAGTTCCTGAATTAATACAAGAAATCTGAAAACTCATTCCGTAAGAGAAACACAGTTGTTTTTCAGAAAACAGTTTTAATAGGTAAAAAGGCCGCTGGGGGTTTAAACCAGGTTCTATGGTGCACCAAACCTCACACTTACCCTACTGTCATTCCAATAAAACAGGACTGTGTAAATAAAGAAATCCCCGCCATGAACTATTCTATATTAACCAAGAAGGCAGCATTAATAGGCAATATAAGCATAACACAAAGATAAATACAAAAAAAGAAGTTAACGTAGTTTAATTAGCACAGTATGTCAGATCAATGAGAGAAACACACTGAAGCAGTTTTGTCCATATTTCGTGCTTTGCAGGTGAGATACAGGACTTGTACCAAAAAGTGGACGTGATCAATAAATCAAAGACAGTAGGTCTCAGCTACAGAAAAGTTGGTACACCTTGTTAAGTCCACAAAGCAAACACACCGATGAAGTTTGATCAATATCCACTGCAAAGAAGTCCAGAAACATATTTGACTAAGCACTGGATGTGACTCATTTGGGAGAAAGAAACAGTGACACAAAAGTTAGCAAACCATGTTAGGCTCATAACAGAAAAACGTTGATGAATTTTAATCCATATCTGCACGAAAAAGGTAAGAAATTAAATAAAATAAGTCTGGACGCACGCACACTGCCACAGACACTCAGAAACAAAGTGTTAAGTCAAGCTCTTCACAAGTGGATAAATAATATATCTATTTGGAGTACAAATGAGAAGCCGGAGTGGATTACCTGTGCCTTCTTGTTATTAGGTTCCTTCTTTATCACTGCATGGAGATCCTGCATTGCCTTGTCATACTGCTTCAGGCCCTTGTGGGCAGTACCTCTACGCAGTAAAGCTGGATAAATAAAGAATACATAGGTAAATATTACCACTGACAGTAACTAAAGTGCCATATTGCTTCAAACCCTTGTGGGCAGTACCTCTATGCAGTAATGCGGGATAAATAAAGAATACATAGGTAAACATTACTACTGGATTCAGGACCCTGTGGTCAGTAACTAAAGTGTCATACTGCTTTAGGCCTTGCGGTCAGTACCACTATGCAGTAAAGCTGGATAAAGAATATGCATGTAAATATTACTAAAGTGTCATTTATACTGCTTCATGCCCCTCTGGGCAGTACCTCTACACAGTAAATGTGTTTTCATGAAGAGCTACACAACAAGTGGTGATGTTTGACTTACTAGATGCTTACAACTGACTGACCTTTAACATTATCTGGCTCCATCTTGAGGACAGTGTTGGTATCTACGATAGCCTTCTGCCACTCAGTTGACTTCAGGTCTGTAAAATAAAACACTCATTTAGCTTGAAAAATCTGGTTTGGATTAACACTGAAAGCTTGATGAAGAACATGAATGATAAAGTTATAGCCAGTGTTTGTTTTCGTGACAGACGGACTGACAGACTGACAGACGGACGGACGACAAAGTGATCCCTATGTATCGCTTTTTCTTCGAAAAGGCGACACAAAAATCGTTTTTATATTAAAGCAAGGTATATTAAAACTGAAAATATACAATCCTCATTCTGATCAAATATATGTACCCATGACAATGTTAAGGCAATGTGCAACACAAATGAAACCCATAACCATTTAGCAAGGTATACAGTGAGTCCTATGTCACAGGAGCCGGCGTGGCTCAGTGGATAGTATGGTGGAGTTTGCAGGTTCACAATCTGAGTAGCACATAAGGTGGAGTTGTTAACCATAACCATTTAGCAAGGCATACAGTGAGTCCTATGTCACAGGAGCCGGCGTGGCTCAGTGGATAGTATGGTGGAGTTTGCAGGTTCACAATCTGAGTAGCACATAAGGTGGAGTTGTTAACATTGTATTAAAGTCTTGTTTTCTGTAGTTTATTGTGCTTATTTTTTAAGTTCAAAGTGTGTTGTTTGAAAAGGCTTACTCCAATAAACAGAAAACAGACATCAATTTTTACAATTCCAACAATTCGCTTTGTTTTTAGAGTAAAAACTGTTCTAAAATGTGTGTATTTGTTCCAATGTGCAATTTATCCATACTATGCATCACGACTTTTCACAGGACTGAACAAACAAGAAATAATTTATATTTATGAAATAAATATTGACTTTACTACAGACGTGACAGAACGAGTACAGACGTGACAGAACAAATGCTTACATGCCAATGCCCTGTTGTTATAGGAAGCTGCCGTTGGTTGAAGAGATATACTTCTTGAGTAGTATGTGATCGCTTCCTTGAAGTCATTTGCTCTGAATGCCTAAAATAGTAAAAAAATATATTTAATAAATTTTAGATAAATAAGTGGGTTTTCCAACAAAACTGATGTCAAAGTCTCCAGTTGGATGGCCTGTGACTTACTGACTAGTATGAGACTGAGAGATTTATCGTGCAGATGTTCATGGTGACCTGATAAGTTTGCCTTTATCAGGCTAGTGACTTTCATTACATCAGGCTAGTAAGCAAGACAGAATCCACACGCATTTATTGAACCTAACATTATGCGATGTCATGAAAAAAATACGGCAACATCAACGCCAAGCATAACATTTTATTTAAATGGTAACACTAGTCAATTATTCAGAATATGTGGAAAATCTACAAGATTAACTGAATGCTTAATCAGTGCCTTGTGTCCAACACGTAAATGCAGAAAAGCATGCCTAAAATACCTCATTGCCTTTGTCTTTTTCTCTATTTGCCTTCATCAGCTTTTCACCCTCGGTCAATCCTACAAAAGAAAGAAATATTTTACGTTACCAAATGAATAAAGGACTGGAAGGGTGTTCCACAGAACACTTGTGTCGCCTGCCATACTTTTTTTAAAGGGTTAAAGTTCATGAAAAGAGGCATACATCTGCATTGGATAATTGATAAGGAAGAACTGTATAAAGTATCATGACCATAGGTCAATATTTTACCAAGTTATGAGCTAGGTTAGGTTGCAGGTTAAAGTTTCATGAGAAGGGGCATAACTCTGCCAAAATGAAAGTCAGAGTTATTGGTCATGGTTTACAATATTCTGTGTGGTAAGATGAATACGTGTTTTAAGTTTAATGAATATAGTTCAAATACTTTTCAAGCTATGTCTAGTTATGAGCTTGGTTAGGTTGCAGGTTAAAGTTTTATGAAAAGGGTCATAACTCTGCCAAAATGAGTCAGATGTTGTTGAACATGTGTAACAACATTCCTTAGGTGAAGAAGAAGATGTGTGTGAAGTTTCATGAACATAGGTCACATACTTTTCAAGTTATGGCCAAGGTTAAGTTGCAGGTTAAAGTTTGATGGACGGATGATGGACGATGGACAAAGTGATACCTTAATGCCTGCCATGCTACGCAGGCGACACAAAAAGTCAAGTATCTTGGGTTACAGTAAGAGGATTTTACACAAGAGTTCATTTCTATAGTTTATATTTTACAAGACTTTACAGCAAGTAAAATATTAAGACAATTAAACGGTTTCATATTTTTTCTTATAAAAAATAGAAAATATATGAAATATTCTTTTTATCATGAACATGAAATAATTTGTTTATGTTACTCAACTAACAATATTCTCACTTAACAAATACACAATCAGGAGCCTTGTACCTTATCACTGAACTTTGCCTGATGGCCATGGTAGTTCAGTGGATAAAGACTGCGCTTTGGAGCTACAGAAATACAAGGATCTGCAGTGGCTGTTTGGTTAGCATAATTGACTCTCGTCCCAGAAGTCATGGGTTTGATTCCCAGTGGGGTCATGTCCAGTGCTTTTCAAACATACTCCCGCAGTATCTTACTCGGGGCAAGGTACTGTGATATAAAGCCGTCTGTTCTATGTGCAGGGAGAGCTATACCCTATGCACACTGAAGATCTCGCTGAACTTCTGTGTTAACCAGTGATACATAAATAAAGCCCATAAAACCTTCCTCAGAAACGAGGCTGCCAAGATAATCAAATTGATTGTGTGCAGTATCAGTAGAAAGAAAGAAACTCGTAGAAGCATGCCGGATGGGAAACTTCATCTCATCTCCCTCTGAGGCTGCTGTCCCAATATAACTTAGTATGATGTGTTAAAGCCCCATTTTATTTCTAATAATATGAAATAAGACAAACTTAGCACAAGTATGTAAACTATCATCCCTTCTATGGATTAAACAGAGATTTTTTAACTGCTGGGATCGATTATAGGGACATCCTTCATGAGATGGTTGGCGTGTGGTTATTTTCACAAATGAGCGAATGCAAGTGAGAAACAAGAGGCCCAAGAGGGCCTGTGGATGCTCTACTGGCTAACATGGCTCTTATAACATCAATGAAGCGAGTGACTGCCATTAACGTTTTTTTGGAAGTTTCGGGAAAAAACAGCTTTTGAACTAAATCAAGGGCCATAACTAAAGAATCTGTTAAAGTTCAGTAAAGATCAGATGAAAATGAAGACCCTACCTTTAACGAGGCAAAATATAGCATTTTTAACTAAATCAAGAGCCATAACTCCTCTGTTACTGGTCCGACTGGTCCAACATAGAGCTAAAAAAAAAAAAAATTAAAAAAAAAAAAAAAAAAAAATAAATAAATAAATAAATAAAATTAAAAAATTAAAAAATTAAAAATAAATAAAATAAAAAAATAATTATATTAATTTGAAAAAATAATTAAAAAAATAAAAGTTTGGTAACGATCGGATGAAAAATGAAGGCCCTCTCGTCTTTACGAGGCAAAATATAGCGTTTTGAACTAAATCAAGGGCCATAACTAAGTTGTTACTGGTCCGATATGTTTGGTTTTCGAACTTGTCCGAGCTTTCATTGATATTAACAATCTGATAAAGTTTGGTAAAGATTGGATGAACAATGAAGCCCCAATCGTCTTAATGAGGCAAACTATAGCATTTTTAACTAAATCAAGGGCCATAACTCTGCTGTTACTGGTCCGATATGGCTAGTTTTCGAACTTGCTCGAGCTTGCATTGATATTAACAATCTGATAAAGTTTGGTAAAGATCAGATGAACAATGAAGCCCCTATCGTCTTAACGAGGCAAAATATAGCATTTTTAACTAAATCAAGGGCCACAACTCCGCTGTTACTGGTACGATATGGTTGGTTTTCGAACTTGTTTGAGCTTTCAATGACATTAACAATCTGATAAAGTTTGATAAAGATCGGATGAACAATGAAGCCTCTATCGTCTTAACGAGGCAAAATATAGCATTTTTAACTAAATCAAGGGCCATAACTCTGGTGTTACTAGTCCGATCTGGCTGGTTTTCGAACTTGTCCGAGCTTTCATTGATATTAACAATGTGGTAAAGTTTGGTATAGATAGGTTGAATAATGAAGGCCCTATCGTCTTAACGAGGCAAAATATATCAATATAGCATTTTTAACTAAATCAAGGGCCATAACTCCGCTGTTACTTGGCTGATCTGGCTGGTTTTCGAACTCATCCGAGCTTTCATTGATATTAACAACCTGTTAAAGTTTAGTAAAGATTGGATGAAAAATGAAGGCCCTATCGTCTCAACGAGACAAAAGTTAACAACGGACGACGGACGGACGACGGACGGACGGACGACGGACTGACGAAGGCCAGTAGAGCTAAAAAACAACACGCCAACCATCTTGTGAATGATTTCCATATAATCGAAGCAAGCAGTTAATCTATTTATTACATTTTAAATCAGTTTATGTATGATTTTAACCAAAATGTTTCGTTTTATTAAACGTTATAGGCAGACGATGTCAATGTCAGCAACACCTTAATGTCGTCCTGACTAAACGTCAGTTATTTTTGTGTCGGAGATAGTTATTATGAATGACCTTTCACTCATAGGAATGTAATAAATAGGCATAACGTAATATCTCAGAGATTTTAAAATCCGTACAACCTTAAGGAATCGGTGAGAGCTACCTTTAGCATCTACGGTGACGGGAATACTGGCATTCTTCATCTCTTTATTGGCTATGAACGTTCTCTCCTTCGATGTTTGGTCAGCTTCATCGACCTTCTCTAGTTCTCTGTCTACATCAATCCTGCACAGAAAACACAACACATCACTGAATGTTCAAAGGCAGATTGCTTTACAAAACAGTATAGTTAAAGATCTTTTTTTTTATGAAACAGTAAAGTTTGAGGGTAGAAATGAATGGTGTCTAGGTTTTCCTTCATCAAACTATCAAAAAATTCTACAACATTTTTGTCAATTTGTCTCACTCCATGTATATACGACTTCAGTAGCTGCCATTTATTTTGGGGTAATATGTGGGCAGAGAATCCTCTGTAAATATGACAAACAAGATCTTGCGAGATGTTTACAATGAAAAAGAATGAAAAACAAAAGTAAAATCGGTAGCCAATTTACACAAACAACTCCACTGATATGAGGTCATTTTTATTAGTGAGTTTTATGATAGACATGTAGATATAAAGGTTTACTAAACTGAAATGCAGCATTATTTATGAAGGCATTGCATAATGTTTTAAAAAACCCACCAAAGTCTGTTTTGCACTCTGACATTTTTTTGAACATGTAAATTCATAGTTTATGGCTGGTACAGAAAAATAAAACAAAAGCTATGATTCTCACGGATAAATTATTTTGTATTAAACTTTTATAAATATCTTCACGCTCAAATTATTGACAGTCCCTTGAACTTTATTAAAGCAAATATCATCGTAAATGTGGTACACTCTAATGCATTACCCTTTAAAGTTTCATTTAAAGCTGTAAAAATTGGTTCTAAAGGACGGTCAAATGTCATTCATGTGGACCACAATCTTAATAAATTTGAAGTTAGATTTTTAGAGTTACTTTTATGTCTGATGAAATGCTATGCTATAACAGTCATCCAATCAAAATTAGCGTTACATCTGAACCTTGATTCTTTATATTATATCTATACGCTTACTTGTCCCACTCCCTGTAGTCGCGGGGCGTCACACGCTTGTTGGGGTTCGGTGTCTCTTTTGATGACTTAGCCTGAAAAGGAATATAGGCAGTTATGCTTCTTGTTTCCTTCATACATTATATATGACAATTCTCTCCAGCTTGTAACCGAGTATGAACTAAATAGACAGTAAAATGCATCAAATATCCGCATGACGCATAATTTTAATTACAATTATGACAACGTAAAACACAACAGAAAACAGTCACAAAAGCTCTTCTGTGTGTGTATGAATGTAGTCTGCAAGAAATGTCAGTGCTCACATACATGCTAGTGGTGGTTACAGGTCAATGTTACTATCTTTATTTTAATGGGAGCTTACTGTAAAGATGTGGTCATTCATTGAAGACTTTACTTTATTGACAATTTTCAGTTAAGTGGGGTATTATTGTTCTTTTAACAGTCGCAAATTAGGCTGAATGGAGAAACATAGTAGCAAATGATTGTTATTCCGAAAATTGAAATATTCCATCATAGGCAACCCTGTTCTAATTCATTCCACTTTTGAGTTTCGTGTAAAGCTTAAAGATTGATTCTAAAGGATGGTCCAACATCATTTAGTTTAAACTTATTTATTTTACATCAATTGTAACGGAAGCTCTATGAACTTATTTGAATCACTCTTGATGTCTTCCTTGGTAGAACCAGTACTAAGCAAATGCAGATAAAGTGTCCTGCTCAGGGACACAACACATATGGTAATGGCGGGGATCAAACAAATCATTTCAACATCATCACAATATCGAACAATATATTTCATGTGGACCGCCATCTTGATTTATTTGAAGTTAGATTTTTACAGTCACTTTTATTTTGTCTGATGAAATGTCATGCTATAACTGTTATCCAATCAGAATTTGTGTTACATTTGAACCTCGTTAAGCTTGGGACAACATACACAACATGCATAGGTTTCAAATTGATATGCAATGTCCAATCAAAATTGCAAGAAATTAGCAAAATGCATTTAACATGTTTTTATTCATGGTTCTGACAGAAAGGGTGATTAAGAAATATAAAACAGTAATGGCAAAATGATTTTTTTCACTAATATACAAAAAAGCTTTTACCCCGTCTGCTGTGAGAGTTATGTTTCCTGATCTGATGGGAGGTAACTCTTCATCCGTATCATCTGTTGCTATGGAGGCAGGAGCCTGGAGGTGATCTTCCATGAACTTCATATTATTTGACCAACTCTGAAGATGGATTTTATGATTATTTTTTCGTATCATGCAACACTTTAAGGGACATACATACTTAATCTTGAGGTCTGTTTTACAAATGTTCACTTATCAAAACGAATAAAATGACTAGTAAGCCATTTTTTTTGTTCTTCCTAAAAAAAACTTTTCAAAAATCTGAAATAATGTATTTTTTTTAAAATATTTTGTAGTCTTTCTAAAGCATCAGCTAGTTTTTGAGAAATTATGAAAACTAATTAAAATTACATAAACATGTTTAATTTGGTCAGTAATTATTATATACTGTATACTAGTGTGTGTAAAATTAGAATAAAATGTGTACAATTTGAACTAGAACTATTACTGAAGAAGATGAATATCCCCACCTTTTTGATAATCGTTAAGAAAATCAAGAATCATATCATCATGTGTGAACTGTATGTAAAGTGTAATAACAATCCATGAAAACTTTTGAAGTGAAACCCACACGAAATCATTATACAATATTAGAAATGGAAATTCTAAGTCAATCAAAGGGTCATGGACAATCAACAATGTGTGATGTAGAGAGACATGAGGTCATCAGTTTTTCAGTGTCACTGTATATGAAGTTTAGGAACAATCCATTCAATAATGTGTTATGGGACGTTATATAATATTAGAGTGGAAACTTCTATGTCAAACAAAGGGCCATAATTCAAAGGCCAGTAGAGCTAAAAACAGCAACAAAACAATGTACCAGTTTTCATCTGTTTTGTGACTGTAACTAACTGCGTTTTAAAAAAAAGTTAGTCTGGAAAGTCCGAAATTGTATAACATAGGAATGAAAAAGTCAATAGCCAACAGAACAAAATCGAAGCTGGATGCGAGACTTTCAAAAACGAATTCCTGGGCTGCATCCTTAAGTATACAATACCTTTAAATCATTGTCCAGCTCCTCTCTTTCTTCCTTTTCCATCCCGCTCTTAGTTTTCAGTGGATTCTCTTTTCTCAAAACACGACTGAAACAGTTTATAAATACACACATGTACATGTAGACATTTTAAGAACATGAGAGTAGCATTTTCTGTTATTAGCAAAACCGGAAAATAAAACTGCATATCTATACCTCTTGCAATGCTATATCATACCATGTCCGTTAGGTGTTAAGAAGTCATCATAACATGCAAGACCAAAATGCAATAGTGATTATCTTATTTAAAGCAATGTTACGTTCCAACTGCATTAATATCAAAATACTGTTGATCTATCTACAGGCTTGGTCATCAATCTCATGTTAAAATAGGTGGATCAGATGTTATGCCCACCTGCTAAAATGACCTGATATATGAACTGGATTTGTGATGAAAGAGATCCCTGTCATCATAGTGGTAATACATACCTGTTTGGATTGATCGATTTTATTTTGTCTTCACAACAGTTCTCCAACTGTGGATAGCAGCCTTCATCGCCAGATCTGAACAAAAATGAAATAGTTTATTGTTTGAGGTGCTTGTTTCTGCCAATTTTTTTTTTTTTAAGAAATCGGTATTTTTAGTGGTAAATAAAAATATTTGATTTTTCAAAAGTCAGTTGACAAGTAAAAAATTCAGATGCAGAAGTAGTTTTTTGATAGACATTTTCAGTGAAAATTCTGTTCCATCAAAATTTGAAGCCTTCTTCCCGCAACAATGAGTATTTGTCTGTAACATATTTCTCACCCGATTTTCAAAACTGAAGTTGTTTTATTTACCACCAAAAATTCCAGTTCCAATGATATATGATTTTCAAGTAGTCTAAAATGTTCACGTACACGGGGAAAACATTTTGCTGAAACATGTGCTCCCAAACAAAAGGTACTTTATTTTCACATTTATTTTGAATACAATGAGTTATGACAAAAATATGTACATATTAAATATAAATATTCAAAATGTAGTTTATTTATATTGAAAGAAAGAGAAAAAACAGTATATTATCTGGTTAGAATATCATATGTGATATTTCACGGTGTGAGATGAAATCTCACTGAATTCTAACCCTCCTCCTGGCCCCACGGAATTGTGTGAAAAACTCCCGTAAAATTGCTAAAATCGCTTTTTCGAAAATTATCGGTCTATTTCCTTTGTTTGGTATGTTAGCAGATTTATCAAGGCAGTGTTGCTTCTAAAAATAGACTGAATTCAAGAACGACAACTCCTACGAAATTTCGTACTTCGTACTCAATTAGATTCGTACTATTGTACATTGTACTCAAAATGATACATACTATCGGTTATTTTCCAGAGGGGAAGTTATTAGGCAGCCAAACGTGCAGCCGTCTTTTGCACGCCGTTTTTAAAAAATCGCGGCCAATATTTGGTGGTGTGGGTGGGGTAAACAATTTTTTTTTTTTAAACTCTTACTTTCTCAATATTTTTATGTTTTGTAAGTACGAAAATATAACAACAAACTTTAAACGGACACTGTCTGTAAGTATTAAAGCAGATTATTGAGCATAACCAAATAACAGCAAAATGTTTTATCATTGGTTATTAAATAAAATATTGTTTAAAAACTGTTTTTATTCATTCTTGTTATCTCCCCTGACATCAATGAAGAAACTTGTTTAAAAGTGTATTTTTAGGTATTCGTTTATATGGAATTTGGGTATAAAATACTGCTCTCGCGCTAAAAATAGTCCGCGAAAAAACCTCGCAGATTTTTGCATGAATCTCCCTTAAAAAAATCACAAAAGTCCCAGATTGAGGTCCTGAAAGTATTACATGTATGGAATATTTTTTTATTCTAGAATCTCCAAACTCTGTTTCATATCTGATCCCCATAGATATCTAACGTAAGTTAGACAATGCATGCATACATGTACCTAATCCATCGGTGATAAGTTGGTCAGAAATGTCTAAATGATCATGTAAAGGGATTATAGAACAAAACCTTTTTCTTACTGTACATAATATACAGACAATGCTATGGTTTGAAATAGAATAAGGCACCCATACTTGAGAATCCTGTAGATTTTCTCCAGCATTTTGATGTCTTTACACTCGTTGATGTAGGTAAAGTCAAGGTAGCCCAGGGGAATGTCATGCTTCTTGGTTGTACCAGCTGATAATAAGTTCCCAACCTTCTGACTGAAAAATTGCAAATCAAGGAAAAATATTATATATACTTAACGCCATTAAAAACACAAGTTTGGTGTGCACGTGATATTTGCATAATTCCGATTTTACTTCTTTCTATACATGAATTTGATCGGTCACCAGATTTATAGGGAATGTGGATAATTTCTAACATGTACATAACACTACAATCGATCTTGAAGACATTTTAAAATTAATTAAAAATAAACACAATTTTCTTTTTTAACAAGAGTTGCGCGCAACTTGGTGTCTCGCCTAAAGTGACGTGTCCACCAAACATGTTTCAAATGACCTTCATCTTGATAAAATCGAGGGTTTATGCAACATCAAGTACCTTTGTCTGCATTCAAAAGGGTAGCGTTCATAGTTTTCCATAAAAGGAGCTAAATGCAAATATTGATGAATGGACAGACTTTACCATTCCATAGACCAGATTCGGTAAAAAAAAATAGACTTGTGTCTGTAGACAGTGGTGTCCCTTTAAAAAGTTAATTTCATATTAAACATTATACACAGTTTAGCCTGCAAAAACATCCACTATTATAATTGGGAAGTATCATGTTATACAGAGGCTGTTGTTTTTTGCTCTCACAAATTGACATTATGTCCTATTTTATCATGAACATGTCATCACAAATTAATGCTGGTATCTGCTTGTGATGCAATAAAAGGCCAGGTGTCAGTATAAAAAATCCAAAATGGCTTTTTTTCAAATCATTATTCTATCAAAGAGGTTTAATTACACATTTCTAAATCAATTTAGCACTTTTAAAGCATTTGTAAACTCAAAGTCAATACATTAAACATTACAACTGTATCATGTATTTATTTTCTATACAAAACGTTTTTGAACTGAATCAAATTAGATGTTCTTTAACGGCTCATCAACACATTATAGGTTGTTTACAGCCAACCCAGGGAGAGGGGAAAGTCACATAGGAATCCAGGAACCTGCCCTTCTCTTACTATCAAATAGACTACTAAGGTTCTTTAATGTTCTTGGAGGATAGACTCCAATACATGGGACGACATGTATAAAAACATCATTATTATAAGCTCAAAGTAACAGTGTCACTTTAAATAGAAGAATTATTTGAGCAAACTTGGTTGTTCCAAGGCCTGGGTAAGATGAAACATGATAACCCAGTTGTGCTTCAACCTTTACTAAAGTACAATTCTCTTATAGTTGATAATGTTATTATTTTCAGCCATTATTTGTAACGTTTGTCAACATTAAACATTTTAAGTGCTAAACCGTTAAATATAAAATTGTCTTTATTGTCATTGAATATTTTTTAAATGAATTTTTAAAAAACAAATTCTTCAATTAAGTTAGGAAGTGTCGATTCTTACGGATGGCTGGAGGTGTACAGTACTGGTTCTACCCAGAAAAAGTGGGTGTCCTGCCTCCACCACAAAAAATCGAATGTCATATATAACATTACATGTGTTGAAAATGACGTAAAACACCATACAAACAAATTTTCTGCAATTGTTTGGTTTAAACATTTTTATTTCCAGAATCTTTACCAATTTTGGATATCGAGGGGTCAGTGCAAAACTATTGTAACTACATATGAATACAGAAGGAGATACAATAGCTCTGCACTGAACCCTTGATATATAGAAATGAAAAAGTCCAGGTGTTTACATTTTAATCTGCACAGCTTATCAGTGGCTATCAAGTGAAAAGTGTATATGGTTCTGTATAATTTCTTCAATTACCAGCTTGTCAGCTTTCATTGTTTTTTAATCTAAGCATACCAGAAAAAGTCAGTGCATATTATAATTAATGTAATGTTCACTGCTAATATGGGTGTTCAGTGGCTGAAAGTTATTAAAATAACAAGAATTATGTTCAGTGAGTTTAGATATGAAATCGGTAACATTATACTTCACAGTTAAATGTAATAAAATTTGGAGATGGTATACGTATTGTGAAATTTGGAGACAGTACATGTATTGTGAAATTTGGAGACAGTATATATGTATTTAAGAGACCACTGAATTTTTGCTAGGATCAACTAGACATCAAGAGCAATATTCCTGTCAATTCATGAAATTCCATTAAGTATTTTCAGGAGTAATAGCCACAAGTTTTTCCTATATAACTCTATTTAAACAAAGATGGCCGCTGGCAGCTATGCAATC
Organism: Cyrtodaria siliqua; assembly: GCA_037043455.1. Lineage (NCBI taxonomy): Eukaryota > Metazoa > Mollusca > Bivalvia > Adapedonta > Hiatellidae > Cyrtodaria > Cyrtodaria siliqua. The sequence goes on along the minus strand of JAWPHD010002424.1, from coordinate 148,611 downwards.
AGAATGAACTTTTGTTAGGACCAACATCATGTCATGGCAGTCATTTTGGTAAAGGTTCCAAATCAATATCACTTATGGTTTTTGAGAAGTAGTCGCCACAAAATCACATTTTTAAAATATATTTTTAGCCTTGGTGGCCATCTTGAATTTCCGGCCAACCTGAATTTTTGCTAGGATCAACTAGACATCAAGAGCATCATTCCTGTGAAGTTTCATGAAAATCCGTCAAGAAGTTTCAGAGGAGTAGTCACCACAAGTTTTTCTACATAACTCTATGTAAACAAAGATGGATGCTGGCGGACATGTTTGACAACGAATCGAAATGAATCTTGGTTAGGACCAAGTACATATCACACCAGTCAGTTTGGTAAAGTTCCAATTCAATATGACTTACGGCTGTTGAGAAGTAGTCTCAAGTCGCATTTTTAAAATCTAATTTTAGCAGTGGTGGCCATCTTGAATTTCCTACCGACCTGAAATTTTACTAGGATCAACTAGACATCAAGAGCAACATTCCTTTCAAGTGTCATGAAAAAGGAGTAGTCGCCACAAGTTTTTCCTATATAACTCTATGTAAACAAAGATGGCAGCCACGTTTGACATCCAATCAAAATGAACTATGGTTAGGACCAACTACATGTCATGTCAGTCATTTTGGTCAAGGTTCCAAATCCAGATCACTTATTGTTTTTGAGAAGTAGTCATCACACAATCGCATTTTTTAAATCTATTTTTAGCCTTGGTGGCAATCTTGAATTTCCGGCCATCTTAATTTTTGCTAGGATCAACTACACATCAAGAGCAAAGTTCCTGTGAAGTTTCATGAAAATCCGTCAAGTAGTTTCAGAGGAGAAGTGGCCACAAACGAAGTTGACGGACGGACTGACGACGGACGTCGCACCACGGCATATCGAGCGTAGACGGCTCCATAGCGTTTGACTGAAACGTGATATGCGCAGTGAAGCAGTCTATACTCAGTGCCCCAGATAATTTTTGACCTAATAGAGCATTTCACACATCAAATTAAAATTAAGTGAAAATCAAATTCTAAAAAAAAAGTCAGTGAACTGCTACTTTAAGGTATAAATAAAGAAAACTTACTGTTTCCAGACTGTTCTAGCATTGTGTGTGGGTTAATATATTAACTTCAATTTAAACTGTCTTTAAGTAGCCAACTATATCAATACTTCTAGTCTGCTCTTTTCGATTGGTTTTACGTAACTTTAACATAACTGTAAAATATAGAAGCCGTCCTCCCATAGCACAACCTCGGCATATGAAAACCGCCCGGCTTTTACACTAACTCTGTGAACTCGGAAAGCGCCCAGACAACTAAGACGACGCAAACGATAGACTGGTTTAGTAACGATTTATACTGCTAAGTGTGAGTTTTAACTGGTTGATTTTACCGATAATACTCGTGGAGACAGTCAATTTGTTTTACCAGATGTTTACATGTAAAACTTATACGCTTGGAAATGAAAAGTTTTGAGTGAAAGGAAAATAGCTTGCGTATCCAGTACGCATGTCCGGACAAATAATTGCGTATAAATTTGGCTATTTTATTTGCGTAAAATAAGCAGATACGCTGCTTATCTGTGGCACTGTATACTGAATGATTTTGTAGGCTGAAATCTGATTGGCTAATCAAAAGGTCAATCTGACATGACCTCAAATGCAGTGTTGTCAGATCCTTAGTAGCGTAGTGATAAAGGGTCTGACTTTAATAGTCCAAGAGCAGTTGCCTTGCAAAAATGTCAACATAGCCTACCTCATCCATAGGTTTGACACTTGATCATGATACAGTAACACACCAGGAACATTTCTAGCCCTGTTGTAGTCATAAATTGTGGTAGCACTAAAAAGTTATTCAAGATGGCGTCCAAAATTGCCATCAAAATGTGATAGAGAGTTATATGAATTGTTTCGTTACATAACACTCGTACCAATAAAGATATTGTAAATGGTAGTGGTAAATATTTGTGTTTTACTTATATTGCCTATTGATGCTGCCTTGTTGGTTAGAGATTAGATCATGGCGGGGATTTCTTTATTTACACTGTCCTGTTTTAATGGGATGACGGTAGGGTAAGTGTGAGGTTTGGTGCACCCTAGAACCGGTTTAAACCCCCAGTGGCCTACTTTGCCACTGACCGTTCCAAGGTGGTAGCCCTATTTTCAACCCTTTTGTGTTTGTGATGTCGTTTGCATTTTTTATTAATTTTGCCTTTTCGTTTGTCTGTTTGCGTGTTTGTTTTTGTGTTTTGTGGTTGACTGTCGTCCTTGAATGCTGCGTTCCCTGTCCGATATTTCTATCCTTCTTCTATAAATTTACAGGTATGTGTATCTTAGATAGACAATTTATCTGATGCAAAATTTAGTAATAAATGGCAAAGTTGAAGGTCACAGTCAAAGGTCAAATTTGAGCTCTTTTAGTGTCTTTGTGTCTACTTGGTTTATTTTAAAACATACAAACAAAGATATGTAGAAGGTTTGACACTTGATCATGTTAGAGTAACATCCCAGGAATATTTCTAGCCCTGTTGTAGTTATGTATTGTGGTAGAACTAAAACGGTATTCTAGAAAAGGGTCAAGATGGCGTCCAAGATGGCCGCCAAAGTGTGATATGTATCACAGTCATGATAATTGTTTTGTTGCATAACAGTTGTACCACTAAAGATATTATTATATATATTTACAAGTTTGTATATCTTAGGTAGACAATTTATCTCATGCAAGATATGGCAACATTCAAGGTCACAGTCAAGGGTTAAAGGTCAAATTTGATCTTTTTATGTGTCTGTTTTAAGGCATACAAACAGAGATCTGTAGAAGTTTTGACAGTTTATCATGTTAAATATATAGAGATGAATATTTTTATACATCATAAAAACATGTATTTCATACTACAAGTTCACGTCCTTGTCTCAGTTTGAAACACAGTCAGTGGTCAAATACATAGAATACTGTTAGAGATGTTTCTGCTGTTTAATCTATACAGATATAAGCACGACTCTTTACAATGTGATGACAAATACAACCCAGTTCAATAATATGAAGAAAAGGCTGAAGTGAATTGCTGAGTCTGCAATGCACTTTTCCAAACTAGTGACTTAAAATTATTCCTTTTGATATTATGTTTTAGGCTGTTTCATGTAGGTCATAGAGTTTAATTTAGTAAGATTCATTTGACAAGACTGCCAGTACATGTATCTTATATCGTCTGCAGATCCCTAAAAATTTTGGAGACATATAAAATGCAAAGAAACTTCTCATTGGACAATGCATTTTCCAAATATAATACCTCATCTTCTAGTGCGAAGAAGTACTACAGTTTCAGACTTATATCCACCGCCGTTGGCATGCCATCTTCGGGATGGTTAAAATTGTGTACTATTGATTTTATGAATATTGAGTTCTGCTCAAACCGAGACTGCAATATTTCGTATGTGTCGTGCTCGGCCGTTTTTATAGTCCTTAAACATCAATTTAGAGCATATATTTTGAGCATTTTCCATATAGTGCACTTGTACTATCAAACCTGTCATTGCGTGAACACCATAACGTGCATGAAATTAAATGAGTTTTTTACGTCAAGATATTGTATGAGGTTATATTGGGACAGCAATCTCAAAGGGAGATGAGATGAAGGATAAAAGAATGCCTCCGCCAGGGCGCGAACCAAGGCGGAGCTGAAGTCTGTAGCTCTAGACATGAAGGCCTATATATACTGAACTACCTAAGCCGATCATAGGTTTTTCTGGGACAGTTTGTATTGGTATATGTTGACGTTTGTCTTTTTTCCTGTTCAGAATTTTAGTTCATCACAAGTTAGAGAGTTAAATGTATATTCACCTATAAGTGCAGCAACATCGGTATGAGGTGAATATATAACTACTCTAATATGATTCTGGGAGCCATGTTGATTATCAAAATCACAGATCTTCAGTTGTATTTGTGCTTGACAAATGCATATAGTTCCCAATCATCCCTGAATTCACCAGCAAGAATGACAACTTCACCATATCGCAATATATCAGATGCATCATGACACCGTCTTTCACATAGGAATGATGTGAAGTTGACTTGAATGGCGTAGTTACTAATGTACTTGTGCCACTGCTTAATAGGTGGGTCATCAGCTGCAATTATTTCTTCCAATGCATTTGACAAACATTTTGTCCTCTTCCCCCTTTAATCGACTCATCTCGTATCAAATCTGTATCAGATATATCGCAACTGCCTTGTTTAAGGGACATGAAAAATATTATCCAGCATTGTAATGCTATAACTGTCCAAATTTCGAAGCACTATATCAACTCTATCTAAATGAGTTAGCACCCCTTTTTCGAAGCAGTGAGACAAGTACATCAGTAATTCTGTCAAACAGGTCACTTATTTAACAACATGACTACGTGAAAGATGGTGCAAGGTTTAGCCAGAAATATTGCATCGTGGTAAAGTTCTCATTCACGCTGTCGAATTACAGGGATAGCACGCAAATGATTTGTCAAGCGCAATTACAACCACTGGAGGATCTCAGGTCTCACCACAAAGAGGCTGATAAATGCATGCTAGTTAATACTCAGCTTGCCTCTGAAAACGCTGTTAATAAGAGTAGTGATACTGATGTTGCCATACTAAATGTATACACAGGTAACTCTCTACACTTTAATTAACTATGGTTTTGAACAGGAAAAAATACAAACTGGGACATATATAGGAGGGATATACAGTCGCTATGCTCTATATTTCTCGGTTTCCAAGCAATAACAATGATAGTAATAGTGCATTACTGGTATCTGGAAATGGCAAGGTAAAATATCTAAATTTGTTAGATATGTCCGAAACCTATCAGCAGTATTTGATCGCACTAGGAGAAGATGAGGTATCATCTTCGGAAAGTGCAATCTCCGTGAAATGTTGTTTGCGCTTTATATGTCTCAAAGGGCGTTGGGGATATTACAGCCAGTATTACATAATCAATGTCAGACAAACAGTATAGTCTTCACAAAAGCTTCTTTTGCATGGCAGGCCAAATGTAAATGTGAAAACATTAAAGGATCAGTTTTTGATGAAGACGTCTCAGAAGTGGAATCAGATTAAGATATTTGAAAGTTCATATACATCTCTATAAAAGTTGAACAGAAATGTTGCATTCAAGGAACTGTATGTGATATATATCGCTCTGATTGAAGGTATGAACTGAAAGTACAGTCATTTTGGTCAGCAGTAATAAAAGACAAATACTTTATTATTGATGTATAGTATTTCCTTTAGGTGTCTCTGTTCTAAAGTAACTTATTTCACTACTAGCTTTAGAAGTTGAAATAATTCAAGATTACTTGAAGATATGTGTGATATGTTTGTACCTGTTATTTCCAACATTCAAATGAACGTAAAAACACACAAAACAACAGCAATATAATAGAAATAGCAGATTTTAAGTGAGATTTAAGATATATTTCATACATGTAAGATTTTGTTTACAACTTTGCTATGAGTTTAAAGTCATACCTGAGAATGCCTTTCAATTCCTATTTCACTTTGACCAGGGCACATATTTGACCCTTGACCCTTGACTGTGACCGTGAACTTTGCCATATATTATTACATGTTGCATTGGATGAGTTATCTAAGATAAACATACTTATACATTTTTAAAATGATATCTTTATTGGTATAAATGTTATGCAACAAAGCAAGTATAATGACTCTATTTATATTACATTTTGGTCGCCATCTTGGATACCATCTTTAATAACTTTTAAGTGCTACAACAATACATGACTGCAACCTGGCTAGAAATATTTCTGGGATGTTAGTCTAAGAGAATAGACTGTCAAACCTTCTCTACTCTGTTTGAATGTTTGAAATATATACCAAGAGAAAATAAAGACATGAAAAAAGCTAAAATTTGACCTTTGACCCTTGACTATAACCTTGAATTTTACCATTTATTACAAAATGTTGGTGAGAAAAGTTGTATATGTAAGATACATAAACCTGTGAATTTATATAATAATATCTTTATAGGTACACGTTATGCAACACTGAAAGCAATTATTATGACTATATCCCATTTTGGCGGCCATCTTGGATGCCATATTGAATAACTGTTTAGTGCTACCACAATTCCTGATTAAAACAGGGTTTGAAATATTCCTTGTATGTTACTCTAACATGATCAAGTATCAAACCTTCGACAGATCTCTATATGTAAGCTTTAAACTAAGCTAAGAAGACCTGAACTTTGCTATTCATTACAAAGTTTTATGTCAGATAAATTGTCTATCTAAGATAAACGTACCTGTAAATGTATATAATAATATCTTTATTGGTACTGATTTTATGTAACAAAACAAGTATTATGACTGTAAATCACATTTTGGTGGCCATATTGGACGCCATCTTGAATAACTTTTTAGTGCTACCACAATTCATGACTACAACAGGTCTCAGAAAATGCCCAAGGCATCCAACTAATTGAATATAAGGTCAAACCTTCTACGGATGGGGTAGGCTACGTTTTTCGTTGTCTGGGCCTCTTTTCAGAATCTGCTCTCGGACTATAATGAGATTGAGACTGGTAGCTGTTATATGTTTGTCAACGTAATTGTGTTTTATAAGCTAAAAGTTATGGCTAATATCCCTTTAAAAGCTGAAAGTCCGCAAAGATGTTACTATAATATCCATCTGATTCTGGCAACAATCTCATGTAATCTATATACATGTATATTCAATTCATTCCAGGCAGAGTCTTGCGCTATTGGTCCATATTTTCGTTAGATGGACACATTTGCTATGATCAGACACACTGGTATATATTCACAGGGTATCCAGACAATTTTGAAGCACCCGGAGAATGCCTGATTCTCGCTATTGAAAATAGTTCTACTTTGTACACATTAAAATGTGTATTTCATATCTTTTTGTATAACTTTATTTGTTCAATAATATGAGGGAATTTGATCAGGCAAAGAAAGGGAAAACTTAAATGATTTTGCTCAGTACTACTTAACTTACGTGTCAGTCATTTTGCCTTGTGCCGGAATCACAAACTATCGCCACAAAGACTCTTTGGACTATCACAGATTCTGTTACGTACACTGAAAGTAAAATATTAAAATATCAAAACTGAAGAAAGTTACTAGATTCGATACAAATGGTGGGACGCTGTCTAAAATTGAACTAGAACGGTTTCAACAACGCGCCATTGCAAAGACCCATGTTTTCTTCACACAGGTAAATTCCCTTTAACCCTGTATCCATTTTACAAGTAATTGTTTGGATTGTTCTTTGATTAGCAACCCCAGATAAGCCAATAATCCCATTAGAATATAATCAGATAGTAGTGGTGTTCAATTTTTTTACATCTTATATGCAATACAATCCTCAGTAGAGTACTAGTCAGGCTTTTCTGTATACATGTATGACACTGCAAATGTATAATAAAACAAGAGGTCAATGACCTTGAAGCTCTACTGATTGATTTTGATTTCAGGATGTAGTCGCTACAGACCTGTTTTTTGAAAATTTATTTTTAGCCCTGGCGGCCATCTTGAATTTCCGGCCGACCTGAAATTTTGCTAGGATCAATTAGACATCAAGAGCAACATTCCTGTGAAGTTTCATGAAAATCCGTCAAGTAGTTTCAGAGGAGTAGTCGCTACAAGTTTTCATTATATAACTCTATGTAATCAAAGATGGCCACTGGCAGCCATGTTTAACGTCGAATCAAAATAATGTTTGACTCTGATAACCATCATGTCATGCTGATCATTTCAGAAAAAGTCCCATATCAATATCACTTATAGTTTTCAAGAAGTAGTCGCTACAAACTAGTTTTTTAAAAACCTATTTTCAGATTTGGCGGCCATCTTGGATTTCACATCAACATGAATTTTTGCTAGGATCAACTAGACTTCATGGGCAACATTTCTGTAAAGTTTCATGAAAATCTATTCAGTAGTTTCAGAGGAGTTGTCGCTACAAAAAAAGTTTACAGACAGACAGACGGACGCCGCACCACGGCATAAGCTCTGCTGATCTCTGATCAGTCTCTGATCAGTCGAGGGTAAATTATACTGTTATTCCCAAAATCATTACATTTTACAGAGAAGAACACACACAGAGGAGAAAAACATATTAATATACACTGTAATCCCTTCATCAAAATGTTTGTTTGAGTCATACATAAGGCCAAACAAAAAAATAGGTGCGTTTCCTATTGCATGCTCTAAAAAAATAGGGTCGGTAGGTAGGCATTTTTTTGAATTATTTTTTTTGGAGCAAGATATTGTGAGATTCTACATGTATTTATCTCATAAACCCCATACAAGTTGATGATACAGCTGAAAGTTGCTCTGTGATGTCAGTTTACCTGGATATATTGTGATAAATCATTGTTCAGAACAAACAAAAAACAAACAAAAAAAAAAGTTTTAGAGTCGGCCCCTTAAAAATAGGGTCGGTCGGGCCACCGGAAACACAGGTATTTTTTTGTTTGGCCTAATTAAAACTAGAGTTTTGTGATGCTATATAATACTACAAATGTTAATATTGTTAATTGTTTGCCAATTTTAAATAATATTAAACATGAACAAGCACATCCAATTATTGTTTTAGACATTTTAAACATTGGAAGAATAAAGAATTTTCAATTTCAAATTATAATAATTTGATGTGATTGTTTTCATGTTTAATACAATTACTATTACAGAATTATTGTTAACAAATGTTGTTCTGCTAAAAAAATTCTTCCGATTATTTACCGATTATGAATCAAACAGTCCCAGCCGAAACAAACAAAAACCGGAGATATATCCGTACACAGGCATGACAAGATCGGTAGGCTCGGACTCTTTTCAGATTCCATAAAACGAAAATGGGAATGTCAATCAAGGAATATCTTAATATGTAAGTCGCTAATTGTGCAATAAGACGCACGCAAATAAAGGTAAAGTTGCAGTCCAGTGGGTGGGGTATGTCATTATATACGTTATGTCAAATTTTGTTGAAGATTGCCTTGGATCACTGCGCGCGATACACAGCTATATCCCTGGGTTCGATAGATATACATCACCAACAATATGGAGTCAAACATGTATAAAGGAATCGTTGGACTGAAATAGATAAGTATCTGCCGGAACTGGCAATACCCAATAAAAGCGAATTTCCATTTTTGAAGAAATGTAGAAATACATGCGGACTTTCAGTCAAGAAAGTGAAATAATCGAATGAAGAGAAAAAGGAAAATGGACGTCTGTAAGACCAAGCGAAAAGGGTGTTTCAATTAAATGGCCAATGATGAAAATATGAAATGCATGTAAGGACTAACTTGTGTCTGCGAGCATTTTAAGTTGTTACGGGCTGTTTGGAATGACCAGGAAGATGTTGAGCCTGATTTTATGTAAAGCCAACTGGCAGATTGGGATGTACTGAATAGATGAAATCCATCTTTTTTGAGTGTCCACTGTTTCCTTTATTGTTTATGTTTTGTTTAGTTCAAATCCCTTTATTCCGAGGTTTATTTTTTGAAAATTAGCCCGACTATCAAAATCTGTGCAGGACTACTTGATTTTGAAAGTTGGTAGTCCTGCAGACTACTTGAATACATGTAGTCAAGCATTCCCCCCAGGTTTTAAAAAGGGCAGGGTGCTCCCTGAAAAAGGGCATTTTTAAGCGTGATAAACTATGTAAAAAGGGCATTTTCCAGCATGCGAAAACTTCTAACGTCATGACTCCCATTATCGTGGTATTCCCATTATCGTGGTACGTCATTACACACGATATTTATTATATATGACGATGAGTGACGTCACAGCTCGTGAGCTATTTTTAACAGAAGGGAATCCCCAACACTGTCTGAATATAAAAAGTATATCAACTGCATCACTTTTCCTAAAGTATTAAAAAAAGTAAAAATCTGTTAAAGAACAAGCGTTTTTTTAAGTTTGGACAATGTTTCTACCTCATATATATCCCCTAACAAAGTTACTTCGTGTTTACATTCATCCGTCTGTTGTCCCAGAATGCAGACGCTGCTCTTCTACTGGGTCACACCAGTTCGGACTATTTCATTTTTCCTGAAGGAGTATTCATAAAAAGGCATTGCATAGCACATACCGTACTTCCTATAATAAAGAGCATTTAGTCTGCCAAGCCAAATTCACGATGTGTGGGTTTCACATTGAAAAAAAAGCGGTCATGGACTGGCTTTTAAACCATGTGTTTTTGATTTAAAATAATTATAGAACATAAAAAATGCCTATATTTAATCAAAAATCTTACTATATGTACAATTTTTGGAGTTTATACGGTACAGTAGCAAAACTATGAGCTGGTCATTTGATCTGATGCAATACGCAAAAAGTCGGTAAGTAAACACGTGTCCGCTACAATTATCCTATTTAAGATTTAGCTGATATTATATGTGTAAATCCTGTTTACATCAATTAAACCTTGTCTGAATAAAGTTTTAATTAACTTCACAACATGTTTTACCCTTAAAATGTCTCATTTGGATCAATTTTCGAATTGCCACGATAATGGGGACCTTCTGTCAATAATGGAATCTTCCGACCCAATCGGAATATTTCACGACATCCGGTAAAAAGTGATTCACGGGAGACAATTTTGTCAATGTAAACAAAGATGATATATTACTGAATTCAGAGGTCATTGAAATCGAGAACAATTAAGAATGGTTGTAGCGCAGTTCACGTTTCACCACGATATACCACGATAATGGGAGCCATGACGTTAAATGAAACAAAAATGTTAATTTTATTGTTGCAAAGGCAATAAAATATAAAGTTATTCTTAATAAAAAAAGTACAGTGTAATACAGTTCTCACTCATTTATTTAATTGTTTTAGTTGTTTTTCTAATTTCTCTCTTTTTTGTTTCTTATTTATATACAATCTATTGTTAATATATTGAAGATAACACAGAGTCGTTGTTGTTTTTTAGGTGAATAACATTTTAAAAAAATAATCTGGAAAATGCAAGGTGAAAGTAGAACATTTTAAAGCATCCGAAATAAAGTGTATCTGAATTTACATCAACTTTGCACCCTAAAATAGTTTTAAAATTGCTTGCGACAGTGTCAAATCATTATAATTCGGGGGACAATGGTCAGATATGACTATAAATGAAGTGTTATAAAAATGTCCGTCTTTATTCATAATCATTCGATTTACTTTGACACCGCAAAGCAAAATACAAACTGGATGTTATTGACATAACAATCTCGTTTTGATTTTTAATGTAATTTTCGAATAATTTGATAATGTCTCATCTTTTTATGTCTTAATCGCGAATAAATGGATCGGAGCCAATTTACTTGAGATTTTAAATGAAATACGAATAAACACATTTTCATAACGTACACAAAAAGTTGACAGGACCATACCAAATACGCATGATTGACTTCACCCCAGTTGTCGGCAAACAGGGGATGGCCTAATTAACACCTTGGGTCAAGCTAATCCTTATGAAACACTCCATGTTAATTGTATACTGGTATACAACGTTTACAATTAACACCTGCTCAGTTTATTGCCTAAGGAGGTCAATACAAAATAGGCATGAAGAATTTAGGGTAAAAGGACGATTATATAATGGCAACATGACTCATTTTTAGGGCAGCAGGGCGGGTACGAAAAAAGGGCAGGAATGGCGCTGCGCCATTCCGCTTTAGGGGAAACACTCACGTACACATTTGAGCGTAATATGTATTTTACACGCTGTTTGATATATGGAGAGTCACTTACATCCTGCATCTATGCTGGCTTGGCAAGGGGTATTTTCAGATGATAGGCAATACTTGAAGCAAAGCACTTAGAATTTAAAGGAACATGCTAATTTTAAGTACAGCACTAATAGGGATGTTTAATTTCAAGCACCGCGCTGCCGCGATAATTAAAGTAACTGTGGAGAACTCTGCATGTTAGTAGAATAAAATAAGTCATAATTTGGTTAGTAAGGCAGATATCTGTAAAAGATATTCCACTCCAAAAACTGCAACTCTGGACAGCTCTATTTTGGGTATTCCACTTAACTAGTGTTCGAACTCCATGTATTACTCCAGTTCTGTCAACTGAGTTTTACCCCACCCACACCAAAATAGCCTAAAGTGAAAGTAGGCAGGACAGTTACTCAAAAACAGAAAGAAAACAAATAAGACTATGTCTAAAAGTTATTGCAGATGAAACACACGTTTCACAATTTAAGAAAGAAATACACTTTACATTAATGCAATATACCGTATTTTGACAAATAGCGTGTTCTCGTACCTTCGGTTTCTAGGCGGAAGTATACGCTGAACCAAATCGAGTCTGCTGGTGCGTAAAAAAAGCGAAAATAAAATCTGTAAATATAGTCTGATAATCACCTTTATTATAATTATATATGTAATACAGGAATGGCAATAATTACAATATATACAACATATTTCGATTTATTTTTCATTATTTTATGAAAGTATTCTTTTTGCAAATTTTATAAAAAAATTGTCTATAAATATTTTGTTTAAATATTATTTGTTGATTAGTGAACCGTATATAACTTCTCAAAAAACAGAGTTCCGCTCTGAAAACTGGAATGAAAATGATTCTGACAGTAGGAAGATGCAGATAGGCTGCATACAATGCTATCACAATCTTCCAGAAAAACCTCATTCCTTTAAAATCACCGATATAGTGGGTTAAAGGTATTCTTTTTGACAGTGAGACATAATTTTTTAGTAATGTTGATGCTTACCTCCCTTCACTTACAAGTTACATGATATCCTTTCTATATATAGTTCCACTATGGGTGTTATCTATATCTATCTATATCTAATGTTACATTCTCAGTTTGAAACATGGGGAGAATGTATCCCCTCCCTTGGGAACAACTTGGTTTCCAAGGCATCCATCAGTGCATAACCTACACCTCTATGAGTATGAATGACGAGACGATTTTTTGATATGCGCCGTCCCGGACTTTTATGGACTTTTTGGAGAGATTCTCTGCGCTAAATATAAACAGTCCATTTAAACTGATGAACTAAATTTTATATAATTGTACAACTTATATCTGTAAATGTCCTTATGTAAAATGTAAAAAAAAAAATCCAGACATCAAATAAATGAGCCTAGACACACGTGTATCCGTGAGCCAGCATACAAGACATTGGTAAGACCTCAGCTTGAGTATACGTCCACAGTATGGAGCCCTTGCGCACAACTTAACACCCATCGAAATGGTCCAACGCAGAGCCATTAGATTGACACCAGACAACTACTCTACGTATATGAAAGTGTAACTGCCATGCTGGAAAAACTTAGATAGCGCACCCTGGAGCAGAGGAGGGCTGATGCTAGATTAACTCTCCTATAAAATATTTCGGGGGCTAGTAGTCGTCTCAATGTCCACATACTTCAGTGTTTCCGCAAGAGCGCCTTTCTTGCGTTCTTGCTAGAAATGAAATAGGCCTACCCGTCAAATTACCTTCGTAAAACTTGCTTGTAAGGAATCATGACTGAACTTATTTCTATTTACATCTTGGTCTATATTTAGAACAGGAAAAACTAATACCTGTACTTTCGTGTTATTGTGGTCATCATATCGATCATATTACATCTTATAATTCCATTTACTGTTATTATGGTAATCAGAATTAAGCTTTTGTTATGTTTCATTATGTTGTTAATTTTACAGTGATTATAATGCCATCTTTGTGTCCATGACCTGAAAATGAAGTTATTCATTCTTGGTCTATTTTTAGAATAGGTTAAACTAATGTCTGTACTTTCTGCGTTATTGTCGTCGTCATATAGATCACTTGTATGTGGGTCTGAGTAGGTAGACGCTTATATAAAAACACTAGCAAATAGAAACGCGTAGATGATCATGATACGGCTGCTAAAATGGCAGGCGAATCCAAAATGAAGAAACGCCGGTTGACTTCTTTTTTTGTTGACAAATCCACCGAAGATGTCTAATCAACTAATAATGCATGTCTATCTGACATCATATGGTATATTCATCAAAATGTATGTCCAAAAAATATGACCCTTATATTTAGGGTCGAGGATGACCCCTAAAAAATTGAGACCTGCAGAAACACTGATACTTTCAGCAGCCCCTATGAACGACTCACTATCCCTTACACAGATACATACAAATGTAATTTTTTGCAAATATTCATTTTATAAGGCCACAAAAAAAATAGTTCTGTTTCCAGTAAAATGCTCCAAAATAAATCGGGTTGGTTAGTATTTTTTGTTGATTTATTTTTTATTCTGAAGACAACATATTTTCATCCAAGAGAATCTTCCGAAATTGGAATCATCCATTTATTTTGATATAGGAATAATATTTAACCTTTGAACTTTCAAACACACATAATATTAGTAAGAATCAAGCTTATTTCGTGGGAGAAATACACTTTCGAAAAAACAGATATGTTGATAATGTCGATTGCAAAAATGGCGGCCATTATTTTGTATATTCCGCGGAAGTGGGTCGAGGTGAAACGCCTTGATACCATATTATTTAATCGATTTTGAATAAATGTTTTCATAATAGGTAAATTAAAACTTTTATCTTGTGATTAATATAGAATTTTCAACATCTCGTGCTTGATTTTATCTTGAAAATCAAACTTCAAATAGACCCATACTTTACAAGTAGCAACAGATATTGTGTACTGCGCAATATGCATTGAAATAGCTACAAGATCAACCAAGCGACAGGACTGATAAAACACTGCCGAATATTGCAATCATTATCGTCATCTTCAAAACAATCGCTGATAGTAATAAAAAAATTACAGTCGGTAGCAAAAAAATAGGGTCGGTCAGGTTACCGGAAACAAAACAGTTTTTTTTGGCCTAATATAAACTGCCAGCATATACATGATATATAGTTATGGTACCAACCTTGAATCAGTTCAAGGTGGCAGTGAGTTCGGTTAATCATGTTATGACATAGATGAACACGTTTTTTACCCTGCTTTTACTATCCACTCCCCAGTAGTGCTCAAGAAATAGGATAGCCCGACGCCCGGGGCTCCTCGAAATCCATTCCGGGCCTGTCTCATTTTGCAGACAAGGAGCCCGTCGGGCCTGTTTAAAAAAAAAAAAAAAAAAAAATCCCCCAAAAAATCAGTTTTACTGGATGTCAAGCTCAAGTTCCTCAAGACAAAATACTCCCATGTGTATTGTGAACTGTGAAAACACTTGCAATAAAGTAATTAAAATGTGTTATACACACATTGAAACAATAAGAAGTTCGCATATTTTGCCTGGCTTCGTGTCGGCAGTTTGTCATAACTTTTGAGGTCGACAGTTGTTGACATAAAACTCATTATTCTGCTATTAGGGTTGTGTTTTTTTTCCTTTGTGATAAAAAATACCGTTTTTGTCATTAAAAACACACTAATGCATTAAAAAAAATCGTTATTGATGGTATTTCGATTGAATGTTTGTGAAATGTTCGGGCCGTAAAAGTTTGGTGTCATAGTAGTTCGGATGGTACATAATTTCGGATATTTGTTGTTTTGTTTTTTGTTTTTTTAACATACTCAAATAAGAAAAACTGTCCATTACAAATACATGTTGGTGGAAAGAAAAATATATATACTGTATATGTATAAATACAGATATAAAGTATATTTCTATTCATTATTTAAGGTGTAAGGAGTTCCTGGAATCCTACTTTTAAACACAGAAATATTAACAAATATTAATTATTTGTTGTTAGATCTGTGTTCTAAATGAATTCTAGTCTAGGCTCCTAATTCTTTACTTGAAGAAAGTGGTGACAAAAAGAAAAAATATAGCCAGGGGAGGCTCTGATAGTCTCATAAAACCTGATTAAAAATTTGCTCCAAGTTTAGCTCCAGTTTCACCAAGTCGGCTCTGATTATTATCGTTTGGCAAAAGTGCTAGTACTCTCCTTTGCATTGGTTATATATTCTATTCTAACATATTTTAAACGAAATGGTAAATAAGTCCGCTGACCAGGGAGCATAAAGTGGTAGCAAAAAGAAAAATATAGTCAGAGGAGGTTCTGAGCTTGATTAATACATACGTAACAAATGTGTGCTATAAAAGTGAATAAAGACACATTTCCAATAAGAAAAAAATATTGGACCTTTCCATTTTAAATCAGGGCCTGTCCATTTCAAATCAGGGCCTGTCCATTTCAAATCGGGGCCTGTCCATTTTCAGAAGCAACAAGCCCTGGGCCTGTCTCTTAAACTAATTTTCTTTGAGCACTGCCCCGTAAATTAACACCATCACATTTTTTTCGAACTCACTCTCAAACTGTTCTGTATATCACATTTACTTTTGTTCTCACTAGAACAGACGCGCACCTCCACAGTATCCTCGTAAGAGGGTGTTGGCGTATATAAAGAAGGAAAGAAACACTGCTGTGCACAGTTGCTACCAAGTGACCGAATACGGTGCTGTTTACAATTGGCATAATTTGTTGCAGATTAGTACATTTTTGCTAGTGCGTTTGTCGGTAAAGCACAAAATGGCTCTGTTTATGGGGAAGGGGCTTGAATTGCTAATTAAGACAAGAAAAGTGGAGTATGATCTTTAACATGCATACATTTTGGTTTTGTGTAGGAGTATGTTTACAAAATCCAGGACGTGATCCAAACGGGAATTGAATCTGTGCTTAATATTTCAGGCGATAGAAGTGATTAGTTCGCTACAGACAAGATGTCTCTTCGCCCTCGCCGTGTAGATTTTGATGCTTCCTGGTCAACATTGCTGGAGACTGTGAGAGGAGTCATAACATGTGGGAGTGTCGCAAGGTCCACATGGAATGAGAGATTTTCATATCCTTTGTACTGTATGATTATAAAAATTAACGGGTTGGACATCTAATATTAGTTGATATTAAGTTTATTTTAACCAGAATAAAGGTAGTATTACTGCAAAATCACGAGTTTTTTTTTGGCAATATAAAAAAAAAAATCTTCTAAAGATGGGTTACTATTGCCAACACAAAAAATTAAATACTGTGTTAACATTATGCAGAATACTGTGTAAGCTTTAATACATACACACTTCAACCAAATTTTCAAAGAATAAAAGAGGCCATAATGTTGTTATAATATAAGCAAGGCTTATAGAACCTGGCTCTATGGTGTTGTCTAATGATGCTGAATGCATGTGTGAAGTTTTAATCCTTTATGTAAAGTACTTTACGAGATACAAACTTTAAACAAATTTCTTAGTACAAAAGGGGCCATAATTTTGTTTAAATAGTTGCAAGAGTTATAGAACCTGGCTCTGTGGTGTTTTGTTATGATACCCAATGCATGTGTGAAGTTTTAATATATTATGTTAAGTTCTTTGCGAGATACAAGCTTGCATACAAACTTTAACCAAGTTTTCTAAGTATGAAAGGGGCCATAATTCTGTCAAAATAAAAGCAGGAGTTATGTCACCTGACTCTGTGGTGTCATCTAATGGTGCTGAATACATATGTGAAGTTTCAGTCCATTGTGTAAAGTGGTTTGGAAGATACAAACTTACAAACTTTAACCAAGCTTACATACAAACTTTAAGTTTTCTAAGTTTAAAAGGGGCCATAATTCTGTCAAAATAAAAGCAAGAGTTATATCACCTAATTCTGTGATGTCATCTAATGATGCCGAAAACTTGTGTGAAGTTCCAATCCATTGTGTAAAGTGGTTTGGGAGATACAAGTCAAATACAAACTTTAACCAAGTTTTCTAAGTATGAAAAGGGCCATAATTCTGTCAAAATAAGAGCAAGAGTTATATCACCTGACTCTGTGGTGTCAGCTAATGATGCTGAATACATGTCATCTCCAAAGTACTTTACATAATTGATTGAAACTCCACACTATGTATGTATTTGGCATCTTGTATAGCCCATGTTTTTATTATAACAAAATTAAGGCCCCTTCTATACTTAGAAATCTTGGTTAAAGCTTTCAGACCTTTGATTGTGTAATTGAAGGAAACCGTGTTATCAGTTGTAATTTCACCAAAGTCAAGCGTCTGCACCGTTGGCGAAGCTCTCTTTTTATGATTAAATAATGTGAAAATAGCCTTATTATATATAACAGAATCTTCCCTATGTAAGCACAGTCTCCCTCCTTGGCCTGTCAGAAATTGCATGCATGAGATTAATTTAATTTAATTCGGAGCTATGCTCTGTCATTCATTCTTTCTCTCCCTCGTATTCATAACTGCTATCCTACACAGTATTTTTTAATACCTTAACTGCCAGTACAGATGTGTATGCTCTGTGCGTAGCCTGCCCTGAACCCCTCGGCGATAAGTTGTACCAGGAGACCAAGCTTTTCTTAGAAAAGCATGTCAACACACTACACCAGGTCAGTATTTTCATTTAATAGCATAGATCAGTTCTGAACAAAGATACATGATTAAGAAATCATAATAATACTCCTCGGAAAGTTAATATTAGCATATTAAACAACATTCTCGCTTGCTATATTATAACAATGGTACCTCTTGGCACAATCTGGGAGTGATGTCCTAGTGATTTTCCAATTTATTTGAAGCAGAACCATCAACTGATCAATTGTCAATCCATAGTTGATGTGATACATAATGAGAGGCCAACCCCAAACGAATGTTGGTCTGCTGTTCCTCTAACTGCCCATGAAAAAAAGGGCTGCAGTCATCTTTTGAATAATTTATATCTGGGAAACTGTTGTAGCCAAGTTTTGGGAATGATTAGACAAATCCATTGTTTTACATTTTGGGTGGAAATAGTATTCCTCATTTTAACTCGTTTTTGATTTTAGAAAGTGCTTGACAGTAATGAGGAGAGTTTGTTGACAATCTACCAGAGACACTGGGAAGAGTACAGCAAAGGATCCAGCTATCTCAACCAGCTATATGGGTAAGTTCAAACTGGTCAAAGTTCAGGTTCCTAGCTATCTCGACCAGTTATATGGTGTCCAAACTGGTCAAAATTTGGGTTCCTAGCTATCTCGACCAGCTATATGGGCAAGTAAGTCCAAACTGGTCAACATTTGAGTTCGGACTGTTCCTAGCTATCTCGACCAGCTATATGGGTAAGTCCAAACTGGTCAAAGTTTGGGTTCCTAGCTATCTCGACCAGCTATATGGGTAAGTTCAAACTGGTCAAAGTTTGGGTTTCTAGCTATCCATACAATATTGGAACTTCATTGAGTACAAGCGATTAACGGTGCAATATATGATACAGTGTACTATTACTTAAAAAGGTAATAAATGAAACGCCGTCGTACCTACACGAAGATGTTGCATCTATCAAAATTGGTTTACTGTTTCAAATGTCAGGGACACTTCCAAAGTACCAACTGGGAGCTCCACTTGTAAGAAAGTATTGATTCTTATGGATGGCAGGAGATATACAGTACTGGTTCTACACAGGAAAAAGTGGCTAATCTGCCTCCTCCACTACAAATCGACCATCTTACATAGTCTAAAATTTGCTGGAAAACCATTCAAACTTTTTCTAGTAAAAGTAGTTTATCAGATTAATGTTGATGCCTGTGTAGTGTTGATTAGCATGCATACTTACTGGATAGCACAGTGGACTTTAATTGTTAGGAGGGGCTGGCATGGCCCAGTGGATAGTGTGGTGGACTTTAATTGTTAGGAGGGGCTGGCATGGCCCAGTGGATAGTGTGGTGGACTTTAATTGTTAGGTGGGGCTGGCATGGCCCAGTGGATAGTGTGGTGGACTTTAATTGTTAGGTGGGGCTGGCATGGCCAAGTGGATAGTGTGGTGGACTTTAATTGTTAGGTGGGGCTGGCATGGCCAAGTGGATAGTGTGGTGGACTTTAATTGTTAGGAGGGGCTGGCATGGCCAAGTGGATAGTGTGGTGGACTTTAATTGTTAGGAGGGGCTGGCATGGCCAAGTGGATATTGTGGTTTACTTTAATTGTTAGGTGGGGCTGGCATGGCCAAGTGGATAGTGTGGTGGACTTTAATTGTTAGGAGGGGCTGGCATGGCCAAGTGGATTTTGTGGTGGACTTTAAACCTGGGTTCAAGCCTCATTGTTGATACTGTTTCGTCTGAGTGTTATTGGGCAAGACACTATCTCCTAGCCTTGTCCATTGGATAGGGACATAAGCCAGTTGGTCATGTGTGGTGGAGTCTATCCTCCAAACATAGTAAAGAACCATAGGAATATACTTGTTGTAGTAAGAGTAGGTTCCCGGACTCCTATGTATCTTTTCCCTCTCTCTGGGTCAGCTCTAAGTAACCAATAATGTTTTGATGACCTGTTATTCAACATTCAGTTGCTTTCTTTTATACAGCCTAATTTTGAATCCTGGACTGGGTGCAGCAGATGAAAAGTACAGTGTATCTCTTCAGCAATCACTGAAATCACTTATTACAAAAAGACAGAGGAGTGTACAGTTTCAATTTTATGTTGGTAATTAAGTTGTATTCTGACCTGAATGTTTTTAA
Organism: Cyrtodaria siliqua; assembly: GCA_037043455.1. Taxonomy (NCBI): domain Eukaryota; kingdom Metazoa; phylum Mollusca; class Bivalvia; order Adapedonta; family Hiatellidae; genus Cyrtodaria; species Cyrtodaria siliqua. The sequence goes on along the minus strand of JAWPHD010002424.1, from coordinate 128,137 downwards.
GAATTTAGGTGATTTGTATTTATGTCATAAAAATTACCACCTGCTCAGCTATAAGACTCCATGTTTTCCACGTAACAGGTATTTAAACACTACGTTCATCAAGAAACAGAAATACAGTGATGCAGATCTCAACTACGGGGGGTTTACAGTTGAACTAGCTGATCAGATGTTGGAGATTGGAGAGGTACGTCACCTTTATTTGTTATAAATTATTGGCCATTCACCATCCAATATAGTTATTACTTTGAAATTAAACATAAAAATCTTGGCAATTGAACTTCTGTGTTTATACTTGCAGGGTGTCAAGCCGTAAGGACATTTTTAAGCATGCAAATAACCTTTTGCATTTGCAAACAAAACATTTAAATGCCTTGTCTAGCTTTTTTTTTTTGGGTTTTTTGCATCACCACTTCCGCCAAATGAAAATAATGGAGCAAAATTGCATCTGTACTTCATTATTTGCCAGTTGCAGTATTGGTTATATTTGACTAGGTGAGACCTAAGCTACCACATTTTACCACATTGTACTGATGTTATCTTCGCAAGCCTGGCCATAATTACACAGTGAAATGCTGTTAAATATAAATAACATTACCTTGTGTAATTGTCTTGCTCACGATAGTGGGTAGCGAGACATAGCAGTCACTTTTCCGAAATCAACTATATCTCAACAACCGCTGCTTGAATTTTTCTGAAACTTTGTCAGATGTTTTGTTGGGTCAAGGGATATCACGTAATACCAAAATTACCTAGGTCAAGGTCATGTTTTGCGTTATTTTCCCAAAACTTAACCTTGGTTAGGTAACCTAACCTCAGTTAACTGTTATGTGATTGCCTCATTTTCTTTGTTTGATACTTGGTCATATGTATTGTTGGCATTGGTGGACATCACTGAATGACAAAAAAGGTCGAGGACAGATTTTGCTTACTTTCCTCAAACTTAACCTTGGTTAGGTAACTTAATCTCAGTTAACTTTATGTTATTGCCTCACTTAATGTCTATGATACTTGTTCATGTATTGTTGGCATTGGTGGACATCACTGAACGACAAAAAATATCAAGGTCAAGGTCATGTTTTGCGTTATTTACCCTAAACATCTGTTTGGTTAGTTAACCTCAGTTAACTTTTTCTGATAACTTTAATTTCTTTGTTTGATACTTGGTCATATGTATTGTTGCATTGGTGGACATCAATGAATGACAAAAAATGTCAAGGTCAGATTTTGCATACTTTCCTGAAACTTAACCTTGGTCAGGTAACTTAACCGTGGTAAGGTAACTTAACCTCAGTTAACTATGTGATTGCCTCACTTTATGTCTATGATACTTGTTCATGTATTGTTTACATTGTTGGACATCACAGAACAATGAAAAATACCAAGGTCAAGGTCATGTTTTGCGTTATTTACCCTAAACATCTGTTTAGTTAGGTTAGTTAACCTCAGTTAACTTTTTCTGATAACTTTAATTTCTTTGTTTGATACTTGGTCATATGTATTGTTGCATTGGTGGACATCAATGAACGTTAAAAATTACAAAAGTCAAGGTCATATTTTGTTTATTTTCCCCAAACTTAACCTTGGATAGGTAACTTAACCTCAGTTAACTTGATGTGATTGTCTCACTTTATGTCTTTGATACTTGGTCATATGTATTGTTGGCATTGGTGGACATCGCTGGACGACAAAAAATAACAAGGTCAAGGTCATATTTTGTTATTTTCTCAAAATTTAACCTTAGGTAACTTAACATTGGTTAGGTAGCTTAACCTCTGTTAGCTTTATGTGATTGCCTCACTTTATGTCTTTGATACTTGGTCATGTGTATTGTTTGCATTGGCTGATCGACAAAAAATAACAAGTTCAAAGTCATCGTTTGCATTATTTTCCCAAATCTACACCCTAGTTAAACCACTTAACCTCAGTAACTTAACTTTTTATGATTACCTCGCTTTTATTTGTTTCATACTTGGTCATGTGTTGTCTTTGGTGGACATCATTTAAGCACAATTTTATTAAAATATTTCATATGCCATTTTCCGCGCTGGGCAAGACACCCCAAGGCCGATGTGTTGTTTACAATAAAATAAGAAAAATATGAAAGTAAGGTAAAAAAATTGTATGATCATAATTATGGAAGATCGTTGCAATGTTATCGTAATCTGGTTTTCTTACACAGTCAACACATTTATTTTAAAAAGAAATCTGCAGTATTGGGTTGTTTACTAATACTCTGGATAGATTGGTAAATAGAAATAGTTTTAAACCCCAAAAGGCAGCAAGGTTAAAGAAAAACTATATAAAACAAAAAATATTGATTACATCTACAAAAAATGTGCAATAAAATCAGAATTCCATTATTATTACAGCTTGCTCTAGATACGTGGAAGAGATTTATGATAGAACCGTTGAAAAGTCATCTGCTTTCCATGATTCTGCAGGAAATACAGAGGTAAACATTTTGTAAATGGTCAATTCTTGTCCATTCTCTGTACTTGTATGTGAGGGTGCTGGCATGGACCTGGCTTAAATCTCACCAACACCACTGAGTTTGATGAATGTGTTCCTCAGCCTCGTCTGACAGATGGAGACGAAAACCAGTGGTCCCGTGTACAGTCAATCTTCAGGGGAATTAGTAAGAGTAGGGCAGGTTCCTGGATTTCCATTTATCATGTCGATCTGTATAATTCTGCTGAGAAACAGGGTGCCTGAGATAAAATCTTATCTCGGCAGTTACGTTCCTATACCGTCAGGTGCACCTCTTTTGATGACGTCAGCACCTCATTTGATGACGTCAAATGAGGTGCTGACATTAGGGTATATTTGATGACGTCCGGATAAGAAATGGAAAAAAATGTAAATTATTTATGATAAATAGAATATCATGTCAGTGCCTGATCTCATCCAGTTTATCAGGTTCGACACGAAAAAAACCCTCGGCACAGTCTCGGGCTTCATTTTTTTCTCAGCCTCACCTGATAAACTAGATGAGATCAGGCACTAACATGATATTCTCTATTTATCATGCAACTAATGTTTCTACTGTACAGCTACTGCCTACTAACCTAATATGTTGTGCCCAACTGCTGTATTATGCTAGTGGCTAGAAACTACAAATATACACACTGTTTTTTATGCTTATCAATTTAGAAATACAATACATATCAAAAGAAAATATTTTGCATTTATTATCGATATAAATATACTTTATAAATGCCGAAAATGTTTTTTGCCAAAGTTTCTTCCCCTGATAAACTATCCTCTATTTGTATTTTCCCTTTTTCTGGGATCGGTGTAAATAACCTGTAATGTGTTGATGCGCTGTTCAGTTCAACATTCCATTCTCCATGTGTCTGAAGTGTCTTTATTTTCTACACTTGTCTATGCTTTAGTTGGGTTTTCCCCACTTTTCTTCTTTAGTAAACAAGTTATTTCTTTGTGAACAAGAGAGATGTTGAATCTATCAAATTTGGTCAAGTGTATTATACCTGCGTCTGGCGTTCAGTATAGAATGTGCAGTTAACTCCGTAACACCCTTATTTACAGACCTTTGATTGTGGAATTTGAAAAGGTGATCCATAAAACAATGAACAATTTGTCTATATATGTTGTTGTTGTTTTTTCACATTTTTCAGATAAAAATTACTACAACTTTAGCAATTTAATGTGTCCACAGGTTTTTTCAGATTAAAATTGCTACAATTTTAAAAATTTAATGTGTCCGCAGACACTTTGGACAGCCCTCTTACAATGTATACCTGTTTTATTCTCCAGTGACCGCAGTAACAACTGTGTTGCCCAGACCGTTTTACATGGTGTAATCAACTCCTTTGTTGACGTGGAAGAATACAAGAAGAAGTTCCCCCTCCAATTGTATGAGGAAGTTTTTGAAACACAGTTCCTGAAGGAGACTGGGGACTTTTACAGAAGTGAGGCAGCAAAACTCAAGGATGAGTGCACATGTTCAGAATATATGGAGAAGGTGGGTTTGTTAATTAAATCCCAAACTATTCACACAAACAATACTCAATTCTGGTGCACACATTTTGAATTCTCATTTCAAGTCAAGTTAACTTATACCTTTAGATAACTATGTTTATCAAGACATGGTAACAAGAAAATAGGTCTTCTTTTATAGCAAGAGATAAAAGGTGGAATTTCGGAGATTTGCCTTTTTGTGATGGTGCATTGTAAAAACCAATTGTATTCAGTTTATTATAACTATCTTTTCCAAAACCATAAAAACTGTAAACAAATACAATAATTTTTTTAGGGGAGCATATAGCCGCCGCTTTGTTCTTCTAACCTTCCTTCTGTCTCACTTTTGTCCGGAGCATAACTTCAAAACTACTAATGGGACTGCAATGAAACTTCACACAATGATAGAGGGCTATGAGTTGAAGTGCAGAGTGCAAGAACCGCAACTCTGTCTTCATTCAAATTAAGAGTTATTGTCCTTTGTAGTTTTATACTTAGAATTTTTGTCCGGAGCATAACTTCAAAACTACTGATGGCACTGCAATGAAACTTCACACAATAATAGAGTGTAAATTATTCTTGTCCAAAGCAGAAGTCAAAAACTACTAATGAATCTGCAAATTGAAAACTGCTGGGTGATACAAGGCCATATGATAAGTTGAGGATACATTTCGGGGAGCATCCATCGGTTCTACTTATTTTCTTATATTATATAAACTTTTATAAAAGAAATAATAATGTTGGAAGGAAAGAGTTAAAAAATACCAAAAACAAACACTATCTTTTTCTATACAGGTGATAAAGAAGTTGCAAGATGAAGATTTCCGAAGTCGTAAATTTCTCCACCCCAGCTCATATGGTAAAGTGACCCATGAATGTCAGCAGAGGATGATAGCTGACCACCTGCAGTTCTTACACGGGGAATGTAGAGAAATGGTACAGCTAGAAAAACTAAAAGGTACACAAAATTAATTGTGAAACATTGTATTATTCTTCATTTATCAAAGGGGGGCGTCCGTGGCCGAGTGGTTAACGTCTCTGACTTGAAATCACTTGCCCCTCACCGCTGTAGGTTCGATCCCTCAGGGGCCTAGGAATCTTTATGTGAGGAAGCTATCCAGCTGGCTTGCGGAACGTCGGTGGTTCTACCCAGGTGCCCGTCCGTGCACGAAAATTGCCCGGAGCTGGCTGTGATCTAGTGGTAGAGCGTTGGACCCAGGATCGAAGTCGTGTGTTTGATCCCCACCATGACCTTATGTCTGCATTTATCTGCATGTGCTTAGTACTGATTCTAAGACATCAAGAGTGATTTAAATAAGTTCAGAGAGCTTTCATTACAATTGATGTGAAAAAATAAATAAGTTAAAATTGATCTACCTATTGTTTGGGGCGCTTGTTTCAGCCAAAGGTTTTTTGGACTTTTTAGACAAAATTCATCTAGTACCTAAGTAAGTTGTATATCAGTGAAACAGACACTTTTATTGGTAAATAAAATTACCTTACTTTTCAAAATCGCTTGAGAAATAAAAAAATCATGCGGGAAAGCTGTTTTTGATTATTTATTTTTTTGGAATTTTTATCCTAAAATGGTTTTAAACTGTTGTATATTGATAAATTAAGACGTCCTGGGTTTTATAGCAAAATATAAAGGCTAACTGAAGTTATTTGAAATTTCTTAATTTTCTGCTGGCCCACCAACAAGGAATTTACATGGGAAAAGCCCCACCCAAAAATCATTTGGGCTGTAAAATATTTATTTCTCAACCGATTTTCAAAACTAAGGTATTTTTATTTACCACTAAAAATGCCAGTTCTAATGATATATAGTTGATGTATGTATTTTTTAAATTGCTCAAGCTACTGCAGAAAAACCTTTGGCTGAAACAAGCGCCCCAAGCAAATAGTCCCAGGGACTAGTATTTGGGTCCCATTCATAATGCTAAAAAGTATTTTCCCTAATTTTAGGAAAGAATACTCATCTTTTCAAATTTGTGCTGAACCTTAAACATAGCAATTTCTTAATTCAGCCATACATGACTCTTTTTTTTAGTGAGTAGGTCGAGCACCATATGGCTGATAGTGGAAAGGCTGTACATTCATAGCGGGCTAAGGGTTAAATGTATCTAGTCACATGGAAAGCAGTTATTCATCTCATTCAACACATGCAAAGTTATATTGGAACATCGCCCTCAGAGAGATATCGATATTTCTATCTGACGTGTCTCTGTCAGGGCTAGAACCCAGGCAGGGCAGAGTTCTGCAGCTCAAACATACGCCATTGACCGTAGATTTTTGGCCTGGCTGCAGAAAAGACCATGATTTTGTCATAAAAGTAACCCTTATAAGTTGACATTGTTATGGTGAGACTAGAAACGTGTTTTTCCTATTGTATCATGTGTTGGCCTGGTTGCTAGGCTGCATGTGGACTGTGTTACAGTATTTCCAGTTGAAGATCGGTAGCTTTATGCACACTCCACCGCAAATCAGTCTGTTTGTCTTGGGTAAATGTTTACTATAAAATGTCAATACAGTAAGACATACTGCAATTATGTATCAAAACCATTATTTACCTCAGATGTTAATTAAAGACCAAAAGACAAGTTTGTATGCATTATTGAAGGACAAGTATAAAATCAGTATTAAAGGACGAGTGGCTTTTCCCAACTAGTAAGTCCTACAGGATTTGGTTTTGAAATATTTTTACACACCTGTCTGTATTTCAGATTTAGAGAACATGTATACATTATTAAAACCCATTCATGGAGGTCTCTCATTGTTGATACACGAGGTAGAACAACACATCAAAACCACAGGTCTGGAGGCTGTGAAAAATCTCAAAGGCGACAATGTAAGTGGTTCCTGTACTATGTTCATCTGTCTCTCCTGTCCATCACTGTATACATTGTTATTCTGATTGTATTTCTGTCTGTCTATATTTCTGTCTGTCCACTTATGTTTATTTTTCTTTCTGTTCATCCATTTTATCTACTATTTCTGTTGTCCATGTCTAGATTTATGTTGTCTAATTATGTGTCAATCAATCATTCAGTCCTTGAATTTCAGGGGGATCCTGGAAAAGTCTTTAAATTCATTCCAGCCTTAAAAATGCCTTTAATTCCAACAGAATGTCATTGTTTTTGGAACTATAATCATGTGTGCACATGTTCCGTGTCTCCAATCTGTACCTTATTTTGTAGAACTAATCACTGTCATTGTTATAATTGGATCTTTTCCATATTTCTAACATGCTCGCATTTAATTTTCGCTCACTCACACAAGTACTCTCATCTACCGCCAGGATAACTGATTTTGTCCAAAACAAATGTTGTAGTGAACTCTTTAGAAATCCATTTGTCAAAAAGTAAGGTTAAACCGGGCCTTCAGGGTTTTTACGTCCGTCTGTCCGTCATTCCGCAGTTTGTGTCTGGACAGTACCTTCAAAAACCCAGCATGGATTTTTAAATAACTTGGCACAAGTGATCACCATAACAAGACAATGTGTCGCGCGCAAAACCCAGGTCCGTACCTCAAAGGTCAAGGTCACACATGCAGTTCATAGGTCAAAAACAAGTACGCAATTTCGTGTCCGGACCGTAACGTCACAGCCCCTGCAGGGATTTTTAAATAACTTGGCACAAGTGATCACCATAACAAGACCATGTGTCGCGCGCAAAACCCAGGTCTTCAAGGTCAAGGTTACACTTGGAGGTCAAAAGTCAAATCGTGTCCAGTCAATAACTCTGGCATTCATGGACGGATTTTCAAATAACTTGGCACAAGTGCTCACCACAACAAGACGATGTGTCGCGCACAAAATCCAGGTCTGTGGCCCCAAGGTCAAGGTCAAATCGTGTCCGGTCAATAACTTTTGCATGCCTGGACAGATTTTCAAAAACATGGCAAAAGTGCTCACCACAACCAAACGATGTGTCGTGCACAAAATGCAGATCCATGGCTTTAAGGTCAAGGTCATACTTAGAGGTCAACGGTCACTTCGGGGGCATTTGTCACTTACAGTGATATTTCTTGTTCTGTTTATCCTGCTTATTCCATTTATCCCTGCTTATTAGTTTGTTTATCCTGCTTATTCTGTTTATCCCTGCTTATTCTATTTATCCTGCTTATTCTGTTTATCCCTGCTTATTCCGTTTATCCCTGCTTAATATTCTGTTCTGCTTATTCTATTTATCCCTGCTTATTCTGTTTATCCTGCTTATTCTGTTTATCCCTGCTTAATATTCTGTTCTGCTTATTCTGTTCTGCTTATTCTGTTTATCCCTGCTTATTCTGTTTATCCCTGCTTATTCTGTTCTGCTTATTCTGTTTATCCCTGCTTATTCTGTTTATCACTGCTTATTATGTTTATCCCTGCTTATTATGTTTATCCCTGCTTATCCCTGCTTATTCTGTTTATCCCTGCTTATTCTGTTCTGCTTATTCTGTTCTGCTTATTCTGTTTATCCCTGCTTATTCTGTTTATCCCTGCTTATTCTGTTCTGCTTATTCTGTTTATCCCTGCTTATTATGTTTATCCCTGCTTATTCTGTTTATCCCTGCTTATTCTGCTTATTCTTTTACTTTCTGTTCGTTCAATTTTGTCTAGGTATTTGTTGATCTTCTCCCTCATGTTAATGTTTGATTGTATATGTTCAGGTGCCCAACCAGTTTGTAGAGAGCATGCTAGAAGTACATAGCAAATATACAGAATTGATCACCAAGGTGTTCCGAAATGATCAGCAGTTTGTAGGGGCACTGGATAAGGTAAATAATTGCACTAAAATATCTTGCATGGTTTTATATAGAAAGCCAATTATTTACAGCCATTTCAGTATTGTGGGAGGTTAATTAGATATGATTTATAATGGGAGTTAGCAGGAGTGGTAGTGTTGCTTTCAGTAAGAGTCGGTGGTCGAGGGGTTAATGACGTCGCGTTGTAAACGGTCTCGCCTCTCGCCACTGCGGGTTCGAATTCCACACAGAGCGTGTTGATTCATATGGATGGCGGGAGGTATACTATACTGGTTCTGCTCAGGAATAAGTGGGTGGTCTGCCTCCAACACAAAAAAAAAAATCGACCATCATACATAGCCTAAATTTTGCTAAAAAACGTTAAACACCAAACGAACATAGAGATTGACTTATTCTTCTGTCATACCGAGACACAAACCCAGTGTCAATGCTCTAACCTCTGAGCTATATATAAATGATGCACAGTTAGCAGTCGTACTGAAACACAAACCCAGTGTCAATGCTCTAACCTCTGAGCTATAGATGATACACAGTTAGCAGTAGATTAGTCAACTTTACCCTGTACCCAGTTACAGTGTGGCTGATATATGGAAATGTCTTCGTCCTCAGAACTAAACATCTCTTGAACATTTTTATCTGACACCGCGGTGTAGGCATAATGGTAATGTCCGCCTCGCATGCAGGAGGTTATGAGTTCAATCCTTGTTCAGGTCATACCAAATATTGTATAAAAATGATACTAGAACTCCCTTGCTTGATGCCCATCATAAAAAGGTAGTGCTAGAAATGGTCAGCCCGGTGTCACAATAATGTGACTGGGTGGGGTATAATGTCGTGTCTATGGTATTCCAATGTGGTAGTACTATTAAGTTGAGTATAGGAGTATACAGCTTACTGCTATAAGTAGACACCAGCGTCATAATGACTAAAATATTGGTAAAAGAGACCTTAAACCACATGCATACATCAAACAAACTGTTGCCATGAAGAACATACTGCAACAGATTGTCTCCATTAGCATTGTGAAAATTGACTAAACTGTTATACTTCCAGGCATGTGCTACAGCTATCAACTATAAAACAAATCAGAAACAGCCATGTAGGTCCCCGGAGTTGGTAAGATATTAAGAACATTATGAACATATCCAGACTATTAAGGTTTTGTCGCCATTTGTAAGAACCTGTTTTATTAGCTAAAACATATTATACAACATCCACTGTACAGTCAAATATTTTTACGTTTGCTAACATCAAACGTTATGTACTTTCCGGTATTTTCTTTAATTCAGTGGTCATTCATAAGGGAACTCAACTGGGTCATCCCAAGTATCTTTTGATCAGTCTGTAAAAATTTAAACATGCTATAATCATTGGCAGAAATGCTATATTCATTGGCAGCTTTGTTGTTGTCCATTAAACCATCATACGTCTTACTTGATCTTTTCTATGTCTGTACCAGCTGGCGAAATACTGTGATAACTTACTAAAGAAGAGTTCCAAGGGATCCTCCGAGACGGAGCTCGATGATAAACTGGCCAGCTGTATAACTGTGTTCAAATATCTCGACGATAAAGACGTCTATCAGAGGGTGAGTTTTGTACAGCTACTGTTCTTTCTTGTTTGTGTTTATTTGTGTTTGTTGCTTCCATTGACACTATATTTTGTCTAATGGAAATGTACAAGCTCATGTATTCAGCACTGCTCGAGAATGTTAGCCAAAAGATTGACTTGGTAACCTGGATATGGAGATTGACTCTAATACCTTGATATGATATTGTGCCTAATCCTGGAAATCTACATGTATGTTTTCAGCACTACTCGAGAAAGTTAGCCAAGAGATTGACTTGGTAATTTATATGGAGATCGACTCTAATGCCTTGATATGATATTGTGCCTAATCCTGGAAATCTACATGTATGTTTTCAGCACTACTCGAGAAAGTTAGCCAAGAGATTGACTTGGTAATTTATATGGAGATCGACTCTAATGCCTTGATATGATATTGTGCCTAATCCTGGAAATCTACATGTATGTTTTCAGCACTACTCGAGAAAGTTAGCCAAGAGATTGACTTGGTAATTTATATGGAGATTGACTCTAATGCCTTGATATGATATTGTGCCGAATCCTGGAAATCTACATGTATGTTTTCAGCACTACTCGAGAAAGTTAGCCAAGAGATTGACTTGGTACCCTTTATATGGAGATTGACTCTAATGCCTTGATATGATATTGTGCCGAATCCTGGAAATCTACATGTATGTTTTCAGCACTACTCGAGAATGTTAGCCAAGAGATTGACTTGGTAACCTTTATATGGAGATTGACTCTAATACCTTGATATGATATCGTGCCGAATCCTGGAAATCTACATGTATGTTTTCAGCACTAATCCAGAAAGTTAGCCAAGAGATTGACTTGGTAATTTATATGGAGATCGACTCTAATACCTTGATATGATATTGTGCCGATTCCTGGAAATCTACATGTATGTTTTCAGCACTACTCGAGAATGTTAGCCAAGAGATTGACTTGGTAATCTTTATATGGAGATTGACTCTAATACCTTGATATGATGTGCCTAATCCTGGAAATCTACATGAATGTTTTCAGCACTGCTCGAGAATGTTAGCCAAGAGATTGACTTGGTAACCTGGATATGAAGATTGACTCTAATGCCTTGATATGATATTGCGCCTAATCCTGGAAATCTACATGTATGTTTTCAGCACTACTCGAGAATGTTGGCCAAGAGATTGATCCACAGTCAGACGGCCTCCATGGATGCTGAGGAGATGATGATCAATAAACTCAAGGTACAGCATAGATCAGATTGAAAAATAACAGTGAAACACGCATGGTATTGACTCTCTGAACTCAACTACTGCATAAATTGAAGGAACTAACATGCCAGATAACGGCAAAATTACACTACAAAACCATTTATCAATACTCTGTCCAGTAGGTGTTCAGGTCATATAATTATGTGCATGTGCCAATTAAAAGTATAGGTTTATCCATGCATTCTTAAAATATCCCAGATTGAATTCCAGTTTTGGGATTTGGCCGGGCTGTTTAAAACCATTTATATGGTGTCTATAGAGTTTTGATTCCCAAAATATGTAAGTTATGTATACTTTTTCATATAATCTATTTTATATTTAATACTGATCAAAAATCTTGACCGTTGCCTCCACCATATTTTCTATTAAAATTTACTCTCAGATTAATCATGAAATGAAAAAAGTAACAAAAGCATGTCAAATGTAATCGCGAACACGTGCCATTTTCTTTTTAAATTTTGTTGCAAGTCATCCATTATTAGGAATCCAGAGTTTTTCCCCAACTTTGTTTACGTATTTTAAGTCACGTTTAAGCAAAGAGCAGCATGAAGAGGCATTAAAATTGCTGTTGAACGGAGTTTGCCGTGCATCAGTGCACCTTAACAAGACTGATTTATCGTCTAAGAGAGACTGTGTTTACCAATCACCGTTCTAACAAAGGACATTATCGTTTTACATCACGTTATGATTACGCATATATTTGCCTCATACACCTATGTCAATGCTGTCACACCTCAGCAAAAACGTAACACTTGGTTTCGCTAACGAACGCTTAACTGACAGTCGGATTCACACAAGAATAGTAAATGAGACCTCAGTACTGTGTACGGAAATAAAATTATTGCTTAAAGTTAAATACATGCGAAAATATTTGATTATAAATACACCGTATGCCAATAAACACAGAGTTGCATTTCTTTTTTCCTTAAGTATATATACCTTGTCATCAGTAGGTTTAGAAACAGTGTACATCTGTTGTAAATTTTTTCTGTTGATGGTGGAATAGGAACTTTAAGTTGTAAAATAAGAGTGAAAACACACGTGATATTGACTCTGTTTATCACAAAACATGGCTTTTGAGAGTAATATTAATTAATGTATTAAGTAGGCAAATGAGGTTGGAACCACTGTGTACACCAGCTGTATGTTTATTCCCATGCTATATCAGCAAGCGTGTGGGTACACATTTCATATTTAATGCCTCGATACATTGCAGCAAACGTGCGGATACATGTTTCACATTTAATGCCTTGTTACATTGCAGCAAGCATGGATACATGTTTCACATTTAATGACTCGTTACATTGTGGCAAGCGTGTGGATTCACGTGTCACATTTAATGCCTTGTTGCATTGCAGGAAGTGTGTAGGTTCATTTTTCATATTTAATGTCTTGTTACATTGCAGCAAGTGTGTGGGTTCACGCTTCACATTTAATACCTCATTATATTGCAACAAGCTTGAGGGTACACATGTCACATTTAATGCCTTGTTACATTGCAGCAAGCTTGTGGGTACGAGTTCACCAACAAACTTCACCGGATGTTTACAGACATGACAGTGAGCGCTGGTCTCCAGGAAAACTTCAACACATTCTTGAAGGAAGGGCCCACAGAGCTGGGACTGAACTTCTCTATACTGGTCTTACAGGTGGGTCGACTTAACGTGTATGTTATCAAAGGCTGCTCTATATCTACAGAATAAGCTCAGATGGTTCTTAGACTGAATACAATTATTTATTGCATGACGTGGCTTCTGGGAGTGTAATAAAGCCATGACTTATTTATTGTACTTTTAAACCTGATAAATTTGTTTCACCTTTTCAGGCAGGTGCTTGGCCGCTAGGACAGAGTAATCTGCCCACGTTTGCCATGCCGCAAGAGTTGGAGAAAAGTGTTAGTGAGGTGAGTTGTCTTACATGACTGGGTAGCTCAGTAGATATAGGCCTTGGTTTTAGATTTACAGATCTGTACGCCATGTGGGCTTGCTCTCTGTTGGAGTCATGTCTGATGGAAAACTTTATCCTTCATATCATCACCCCGTCAGAGGTCGCTGTCCCAATATAACCTAATATGATGTGTTCATGGGATATAAAACCAAATTTCATTTGTCTTTCATGGTTCTACTTCTTATTGGATTCTGGGTTTACAGCCGAACAATGCAGATATGACCTAGATTATGTAGAATTGCCAGAGATAGATCAGATAGGCATATACATATTCAGGATTATCCTGCTACTCCTATTTTTGACTTAGAAATTCTCTTTTTAGATCACCTGTGATCTATTGGGATCACTCTGCGTCCGTCGTCCGTCCGTCCGGCCGGCCGGCCGTCGTCGTCGTTAACTTTTCTTCAAACGACTTCTCCTCAGAAACCGCTTGGCTAATTTTGACTCAACTTCACATGGATGATCCTTAGATGAATGCTTTTTAGATTTGTTAAAATTAGGTCAGCGCGACATCCAAGATGGCCACCATTGCCATATATGGTCGAAACCTTAAAAAATCTTCTTCTCCAGAACCGCAGGACAGATTTCAACAGTTTTTCTTTTAAAATGATCGCCAACGCCTACACTATCAAGTTTGTTCAAATAAAGTCCCCTGGGTCAAAAATGGCCGTGCCCGGGGATCCAAAGTTATATAAAAGTGTATATTGAGATTTTGCATGTTTTTCATATAGACATATAGGAAAAACTTTAAAAAATCTTCTTCTCTGAAACCACAAGGCACAGAGCTCTCATGTATTACATGTAGCATCAGCTTATGGTCCTCTACTAAGTTTGTTCAAATGGTGACCCTGGGGTCAAATTTGTACCCGCCCCGAGGGGTCACAGTTTTACATAGACTTATATAGGAAAACAAAATAAAAAATCTTCTTCTCGGAAACTACAAGAGCCAGAGGTTTAATGTTCTGCATTTACTATAAGTATATGGTCCTTGAGCAAGTTTGTTCAAATGGTGACCCCCGGGTCACATTTGACCCTGCCCCAAGGATCACATGTTTTGCATAGACATGTAAAAGGGAAAAACTTAAAAAATCTTCTTCTCTGAAACTGCAAGAGCCAGAGGTTTAATATTTTGCATTTGCTATAAGCTTATGGTCCTCTACCAATTTTGTTCAAATGGTGACCCAGGGGTCACATTTGGCCCCAACACGGGGGTCACAGTTTTGCATAGGCTTGTATAGGCAAAAACTGAAAACAATCTTCTTCTCTGAAACTACAAGAGCCAGAGGTTTAATATTTTGCATTTACTATAAGATTATAGTCCTTTACCAGGTTTGTTCAAATGGTGACCCTCGGGTCACATTTGGCCCCGCCCTGGTGGTCACAGTTTTACATAGACTTGTATAGGGAAAAACTTAAAAAATCTTCTTCTTTGAAACTACAAGAGCCAGAGGTTTAACATTTTGCATTTACTATAAGATTATGGTCCTTTACCAAGTTTGTTCAAATGGTGACACTGGGGTTACATTTGGCCCCGCCCCAGGGGTCACAGGTTTTACATAGACTTGTATAGGGAAAAACTTATAAAATCTTCTTCTCCGAAACTGCTTGAGCCAGATGTTCAATATTTTGCATTTGCTATAAGCTTATAGTCCTCTACCAAGTTTGTTCAAATGGTGATGCTAGGGCTACATTTGACCCCACCCCAGGGGTCACATGTTTTACATAGACTTGTATAGGGAAAAACTTAAACAATCTAATCTTCTCTGGAACTGCTTGAGCTAGATGTTCAATATTTTGCATTTTCTACAAGCTTATGATTCTTTACCCAGTTTGTTCAAATGGTGACCCTGGTGTCAAATTTGTCCCCGCCCCGGGGGTCACAGTTTTACATAGATTTATATAGGAATTTTTTTAAAAATCTTCTCTGAAAGTACAAGAGCCAGAGGTTTAATATTTTGTTTTATATTTACCAAGTTTGTTCAAATGGTGACCCTGGGGTCATATTTGGCCCCGCCCCCGCGATCACAGTTTTACATAGACTTGTATAGGGAAAAATTAAAAAAATCTTCTTCTCTGAAACTGCAAGAGCCAGAGGTTTAATGTTTTGCATTTACTGTGCGCTTATGGTCCTTTACCAAGTTTATTAAACTGGTGACCCGGGGTCACATTTGGCTCTGCCCCAGGGGTCATATGTTTTACATAGACTTGTATAGGGAAAAACTTAAAAAATCTTCTCTTTCTGAAACCACAAGCACACAGCTCTCCTATATTACATGTAGCCCTTGGGTCACATTTGGCCATGCCCAAGAGGATACACCTTCATTTTGTCTTTGATATTTACCAAACTTTGTCAGTGTCTTTATATCAATGTTGGTAAACAACAGAGGCCACATTTCTCGGACAATCTTAACCAAACTTGCACAGATTGTATATGATCATAAGATTTCGAAGAAGTTTGATAATGGACAATTACTCAGGTGATCGATATAGGGCCATCTTGGCCCTCTTGTTTTAAGTTCTTATTTCTAAGTCCGGTCCCTGTTAGACAAGACATATGAATCTGCGGATTCTTTCACTCTTTTCAACGTTTTTCAGAACTCTCAATAATAATTCTTGCTTGGATATATGCCTACATTCCCTTTAAACAGGTCATGTTTACTACGTCCTGCATGACACAAATGGAGTGGAGTATTTCTTTCTTGTCTTTCTCGCTATTAAAGTTTTTAATACACCATGTTACATTATGTTATCTTTAATATTTTATTTATATCACCAGGTGGGTATAAATATTATGTTGAAACAGTATTACTATTATAAATATTTTCAGTTTGAGAAGTTTTACAACAAGAAATACAGTGGGAGAAAGTTGACCTGGATGCATGCTCTCTGTACTTGTGAGTTAAAACTTATTTTACCTCTTTGGGGTCAGTGGGTCAAATGTCAAGGTCACCTTGACCTTTTAAATAAAACCATTTTTCAGACCATTTCTCGACACGTCTGCAACCAGACCTTCTTAAACTTGTTTGCCTTGATGAGGTCACTATGTCAAAGGTCAAGGTCACTTTGACCTTAAGAAAATTCTTCTTCCATGCCTACTTCATGAAACTGTAAAGGTGCATTGTCCTATTGCTTTTGGGGGATCGGTCCAAGGTCAAGGTCACCATGACGTCACTTGAAAACACGCAGACTGCGGGTTAACACTGGAAACATAAAATCCACCCTCATAAAACTTCATAGGTACATTGCCATTGGTAAAAAGAAACTCTTTTACTTTTGTGAGGTCAGTATGTAAATGGTCAAAAGCAATCGAGTTCCTGTCTTATATGAGGGATGTTGAACGACCATTTGACTAATTCCCTTCACTACCCAACATTTTTAGCATTTTATCTTTCTTTTCTAGACATTAATTGTTACTACTTCCCAAATATGTCTAGCCCTTTTTTCCCACTTCTCTAATGAATCTTAATTTCATCTCCTCTTTACGCGGTTTCACATTTTATTGAAATTGTGGGTTTTATTATTGAGTTTGTGATATAGCAATCATTTCAAACTTAAATAATCTATACATGGTTTCTTTTTTAGCTGAGTTGAAGCTAAACTATTTAAAGAAATCATACATAGTTACAATGGGTAGCTTCCAGATGGCTGTGTTACTGTTGTTCAACAATTCTGAGAGAGTCACATTTAAGGAGGCAATACAGCACACGCAGCTAGCAGAGAAAGAAGTGGTGAAACAAGCCCAGTCCCTTGTAGATGCTAAACTAATATCATGTGTAGCAGAGGTAAGGCTCAATTATTCATTTTTAGCTCTACTGATCCGTGGTGCGGCGTCCGTCTGTCCGTCCTTCTGTCTGTCCGTCTGTCTGTAAACTTTTTTTTGTAGCGACTTCTCCTCTGAAACTACTGAATGGATTTTCATGAAACTTCACAGAAATGTTGCCCATGAAGTCTTTTGATTCGACGTTAAACATGGCTGCCAGCGGCCATCTTTGTTTACATAGAGTTATATAATGAAAACTTGTAGCGACTACTCCTCTGAAACTACCTGACGGATTTTCATGAAACTTCACAGGAATGTTCCTCTTGATGTCTTATTGATCCTAGCAAAATTTCAGGTCGGCCGGAAATTCAAGATGGCCGCCACGGCTAAAAATAAATTTTCAAAATATAAGTTTGTAGCGACTACTTCTTGAAAACTATAAGTGATATTGATATGGGACATTTTCTAAAATGATCAGCATGACATGATGTTGGTCCTTGTCAAAAATCGTTTTGATTCAACGTTAAACATGGCTGCCAGCGGCCATTTTTGTTTACATACAGTTATATAGTAAAAACTTGTAGCGACTACTCCTTTGAAACTACTTGACAGATTTTCATGAAACTTTACAGGAATGTTGCTCTTAATGTCTAATTGATCCTAGCAAAATATCAGATCTGCCAGAAATTCAAGATGGCCGCCACAGCTAAAAATAGATTTTTAAAAAAGAAGTTTGTAGCGACTACGTCTTGAAAACTATAAGTGATATTGATATGGGACATTTTGTAAAATGATCAGCATGACATGATGGTTATCAGAGTCAAACATTATTTTGATTCGACGTTAAACATGGCTGCCAGTGGCCATCTTTGTTTACATAGAGTTATATGATGAAAACTTGTAGCGACTACTCCTCTGAAACTACTTGACGGATTTTCATGAAACTTCACAGGAATGTTGCTCTTGATGTCTAATTGATCCTAGCAAAATTTTAGGTCGCCCGGAAGTTCAAGATGGCTGCCATGGCTAAAAATAGATTTTCAAAATACAAGTTTGTAGCGACTACTACTTGAAGACTATAAGTGATATTGATATTGGACTTTTTGTAAAATGATCAGCATGACATGATGTTGGTCCTTGTCAAAAATTGTTTTGATTCAACGTTAAACATGGCTGCCAGCGGCCATCTTTGTTTACATAGAGTTATATAGTAAAAACTTGTAGCGACTAATCCTTTGAAACTACTTGGCAGATTTTCATGAAACTTTACAGGAATGTTGCTCTTAATGTTTAATTGATCCTAGCAAAATTTCAGATCGGCCAGAAATTCAAGATGGCCGCCATAGCTAAAATTAGATTTTTTAAAAAAGAAGTTTGTAGCTACTACGTCTTGAAAACTATAAGTGATATTGATATGGGACTTTTTGTAAAATGATCAGCATGACATGATGGTTATCAGAGTCAAACATTATTTTGATTCGACGTTAAACATGGCTGTCAGCGGCCATCTTTGTTTACATAGAGTTATATAATGAAAACTTGTAGCGACTATTCCTGTGAAACTACTTGACGGATTTTCATGAAACTTCACAGGAATGTTGCTCTTGATGTCTAATTGATTCTAGCAAAATTTCAGGTCGGCCGGAAATTCAAGATGGCCGCCACGGCTAAAAATAATTTTTCAAAAAACAAGTCTGTAGCGACTACTTCCTGAAATCAAAATCAATCAGTAGAGCTTCAAGGTCATTGACCTCTTGTTTATATAGTGGACTTGGGATCTCAGTGGATAAGGCATTTGCTTAGGAGCTGCAGACCTCTGCTCCACTCTGGTGGAGGCATATCTCAGGGGAAACTTCATCCTTATCTCATTTCCCTCTGAGTTTGCCATCCTAACCTAAATATGCCGTGTTAACGGGACATAAAATACCCATTTCATTTGTGCATTTAATATGGCCTTTCATTGGCTAAAAATGTATTCTTGAGCACTTCACATGAAATTTTATTAGCTCAGCTAAAATTACTTGATTGTCGTTGTCTGCATCATTGTCTGCTTTCGGGTTAAAGTTTGTGTGTAAATTTGATCTGTGAAACTACATAATGGATTAAAACTTCACATGTTCCATTAAAACATACATGGGAGCCCAGGAAGGCGCTTTTGAAATTGAACACCCACCCATAGATGCAACATTTAGTTAGTCTCCTTTGGGTCCCGGATATAAATCACAAATCATGATTTTAACAAAATTATGGCCCCTTTTATACAGAACTTGGCTGTATGATGTTGTCTAGTTTTATGAAGTTTCAATCCCTTATCTCTAGTAGTTTCGGCCTACATATAAACTTTAATCAAATTTTCTAAGTAATAATGCCCTTAAACTTAGTTTCCCATTAACTAAACAAGGCCTTGAAAGTCGAGTGTCTGCATCGATAGGCGGTGCTTCTTGTTGATTGGACGAGCATTATGTGGCGTTGGCTAAACATACATTCTAGTGCACTATAAATGACATTTCATTCGCTAAATAAGCAATGTGATCCACTTCACAGGGCATTTCAATGGCTAAACAAATGAGTATGTAAAAATGGGATATTAGGACTTTACTTAATGATGTGTTATAATTTCAACTCTTGTACGTTTTCATACAGGTTGAGGTATCTACAGATTCAGTGTTCGAGCTAAACATGTCCTATGCAAACAAGAGGACGAAGTTCAAAATCACAGCCGCTGTACAGAAAGAAACTCCTCAGGTTTGTTTGAATGTTTGTCTATATGTTAAAGATATGCCTTGATGGGAGTATGTGAAAGCCAGTTACAGGTCTTATTGGATTAAATTCTTGTACTACACTCTTGGCATCTATAAACTACTAAAGTGTTGAGACCGCTTCGGCTGTCATTTCTGAGATATTGCAAGGTGAATGTAAAGTCGGTTTTCCCAAAACTCTATGTTTTGCTGTATATAAATATAGAGTATATAAATAAAGACCCTGTTTAGATATCCATATTTATTTGAAAATGAATATAATTATTGCAAAATTTGAGAGATAAAGAAAAAAGAAAAAAAGAAGCAAAAAAGAGTTGTTTTTGTTATTTTAGTTTGCAGTTCAATTTTTAGTACATTCCTCAGATAATAAATACTTTGTAATTGTAAAACTCTACAACAAAACTTTGCATATGTTGTATAATGCGATAAAACTGAATGTATTTTTTTAATTCAGAGCAAATCCCTTAAATTATCTTTGTTATTTAAATGTATTGTCCTATACTAAATGTGAATTCAGTTGATCATGATTTGTGACTTAACCCTACCATTTTGCACCGGCTACATCGTGTTAACACACCGCTGTATTATTTCAGGAAATCGATCAAACCCGCAGTGCTGTTGACGAAGACAGGAAGATGTACATACAGGCGGCCATCGTGAGAATCATGAAGGCCAGGAAAATCCTCAAGCATAACCTACTTATACAAGAGGTAAAAAGTGCAAACTTTAACGTGGCAATCTTGAAACTTAGGACCACTCATTACAATTGATACCTTAATTTCTTTGAAGTAACTTTATAGACGGCAAATATCTGCCGACAGCGGCAAACATGGGAGTAAATAGCGCGATCTCAAACTTTGAATCATTACGTTACTGATTGAGTACAAACTCTATGAAACAAGTTTAACTGTGTCAAGCCATTGTAAACATGAATCTACCTTCAAACTTGTACTTTACAAAATGTCATATTTTCTTTACTTTTTGACGACAAAGAGATGTGTTATTTTTTTTTAACGGCGTCAATGATGAAGGCGAAGAAGGTGTCGGCCTTAAGTGTTCGTGTTTAGCCCCATTTATTCAGAAACTGCATTACACGATCAACCAAACTTGGATCATAGTTGTATATTAAGTAGAATATGCAAAGTTACACATGATCTGGAATCTTACGGATCATTATCTTTGTCAATTTTAAGTACTGTTTTTGTGTCACCTGCGTAACATGGCAGACATTTAGGGATCACTTTGTCCGTCGTTGTGGTCCATCGTTGTCGTCCATCACACTTTAACCTGAAACCTAACTTTGACCATAACTTGAAAAGTATTTTACCTATGTTCATGAAACTTCACACATATTCATCTTAACTGAATGAATGTCGTTACACATGTCCAATAACTTTGACTTTCATTTTGGCAGAGTTATGCCCCATTTTCGTAAAACTTTAACCGGCAACCTAACCTAGCTCATAATTTGACAATATATTGATCTATGGTCATGAAACTTTGTACAGTTCTTCCTTATCAATTATCCAATGCAGATTTATGCCCATTTTCATAAACTTTAACACGCTCCATAATTCATGAAGGATTGCACCCCGTCTTCAAACTTTATAGTTAGATTGTATTTGGTAAAGTAATGGTGAAATAAGCACACGGCAGGCGACACCAGTGTTCTAGTTGCATTTAGCTGTTAGAAATGCTCCATTATTCATGAAGGATTGCACCCCGTCTTCAAACTTTATAGTTAGATTGTATTTGGTGAAGTAATGGTGAAATAAGCACACGGCAGGCGACACAAGTGTTCTAGTTGCATTTAGCTGTTAGAAATGCTCCATAATTCATGAAGGGTTGCACCCCGTCTTCAAACTTTATAGTCGGATTGTATTTGGTGAAGTAATGGTGAAATAAGCGACACAAGTATTCTAGTTGCATTTAGCTGCTTCTCAAGTCCTAGATCTGATAACTTTCAATGGGCATTTAACTTGACATATAATTCTTATGTTTAGCAATTTCTCTGATACTAAATGGACTAGGTAGTATAGAACCTTTACCTGAGTTCACCCCTTTCGACATTGACCATGACAGTTAGTGAGAAGCGATAATTGAAATTGTTCTTTATCTGTCTAAGAACTGTATACCAGACATTTAAATTCCTTGTGACTTTAAAGTTACATGTGAGTATTTGAACAACTGGGAATTAAAAAATATATATCTTAGTTTTTCACCAAACTTATGTTTTACATGTAAAATTAATCTCAGAATTTAGGAATATGCCAAAATAATATGATTTGAACTATTATAATGTTAGATTTCAAAATATTCAAATGTTTAGAAAAACTAGCGTAATGCGGCAAGTTTTTTCAAAATCAAGATTGCCATGTGTCCCTTATTGTATGTGGTGTTTTTAAAATGTCTTCCGAGATCTTCTAGTTTGAAGTATACCATGCTATTCACTGAACCACTTGTTTCTCATAGTATGTCTGTCAGTGCATAATGTATTGTGAACATACAGAACCTTTTTGCTTACACTGGCTTTATTTGCATTGTGGTAAAGCTGTTGACCATTTGACAACTGGATTCACGTCACAGCTATAATGATGAAAGATTTTTGCTTACGCTGGCTTTTTTTTTTCATTGTGGGTAAAATTTCTTCTGACCTTTAACTGCACTGAATTCAACTATTACGCTGCTTTAGCGATAAGCGATTGTATATGTTGATGAAACGTTACTGTTACACATATATTGATAGTGTTGTTTTCAACTTTCAGGTGATCAGTCAAGCCAAATCCAGATTTGCACCAAATGTTTCGATGATTAAAAAATGTGTAGAAGCTCTTATAGACAAACAATATTTAGAACGGACTCAGAACTCTACAGATGAATACAGCTATATAGCATAATGATGGCTAGATACCAGACTACTTAAATAATTAAATTCATGAGGAAAATGGCTCAAATGTGATAAAAAACAAAGTGGTGATTTCGACGGGGGTGGGGGAAATCAATACTGGCATGGGGAGAACATGCTATTGCCAGGGGAGGCATATATATTGCACTTATTGCCAGAAGAGAAAAAATAAATCGGTGATGTTGCCTGCTGAGGGGAAAAGAGGTCAAGGACAGAGTGAAATTATTGCTGTATTAGTAATGTTGCTAGGGGAGGCCAATAAATGGAGTGATGATACTGCCGATTAGAGCAATAAATGTAGTGGAGCTATTGCTGGAGAGACTAATGAATACAGTGGTTATATTGTCAGAGATCAAAAGTTGGCAATTAAATAATCTAACGTACTTCAGGAATGTCCTGCGTTTTGGATTGGCAGAGTCGTTAAATTTTGAGACGTATTAGTATGTATATACCGTCGCAAATTTGACTAGGTTCTGATAAAACATTTTTTGTGATTGGATGACAGGCATAGCGTTACATTTCATTGAACAATGCCATAGTATTGTGTAAAAACAAACTGACATCAGCGGCCAGCATGGAATGATGTTCGACGGTTTGAACAGCTTTAGATGCGTTCCCTGGTTAAAGTGCAGTAGAATAGTGTTAAATAGTCGGTACTTGTGAATTTTGAGACACTATGTCGACAGTTTAATGTTCTTAAATGTTGTTTAACGGCTCTGCTATCATGTCACCATTAAACAACATGTGACCATGAAACCATCTCTGAAAAATACACACTGTTTAACCCTGTCATTATAGTAGTGGTAATATTCGAGAGGGAGACAGATGACTGGGTTAACAGATATCAGATGGGAAAAAGATGTTGATATTGTTGAGGAAGAAAGTAATTTAAAAATTCACATTACAATGATAATGCCGACATTATATACATGTATCAATGATGTTCTGAACGTACGAGGAAAAGTCAGTACACTCAGCTGTGTTTGAACTCGGGACACCTTGCAGGTGAAACGAATGGTCTACTGTTTGACCATTAAAGCTAGCTCTATGACCGGAATGTTATAACATGCTTATAAATCTATCTATTTACATATACCCCCACTGAGTTCTACTACATTCCTCCATCCTTGAAACTTGTCACCCACAATTATCACACATCCCAGGTTTTAGATACCTAAACAACCTCCAATAGTAAATATCCTGGTCACGGTACCAATGTAAAAGAGAAGGTCAGTACACTCGGCAGGGTTTGAACTCGTGACAACTTGCAGATGAAGCGAAAAATTGATCACAACGGCTAGTTCTATGACCAGAAAGTAATAATGTGCTATAAATCTATCTATTTACATACAATCTCACCGAGTTCTATTATGTTTACCTATATACTTAAATTTTTCACGATGAAATACAAATACTTCTATCTTGAGGTACAGTATGGGACCCAGGATCGAAGGGTCATGGGTTCGATCCCCGGCATGACCGTATGTGCTGTGACCCTGAGCAATCAATTTTGCGTTATTAGGCACTGACAAATAAAGTAAAATCAATGCAGTATTCCTCGGCGTTTATCCCCGACAAGCATTCGATTCTATTAAATAGATAAAACTTGTAAACCATACAGAAAATGTGGATAATCTACATACTTAAAAGAATATTATTCAGTGCCATTTACTATCAAGTTTATTAGGCTTGGCACAAAAATGCAGAATGGCTGGGCAGAGCCTCACCATTCTTGGTTTTCTAAGCCTCGACTTGATAGTAAAAGGAAATGACATAAAATTCTCTATGTCCGTATCACTAGCAAGCATAAACATGATCGCTTACCTGTGTACTACTAGTCTACTGTGTTATAGCAATGCTGTGTAGTTTCAACATTTTTGTTTTGTGTATTATTTGACATAAAGGTATATAATAAAAGGATCATTTCTGAGAAATGTGTTCTGTAAGGTTGCATCCCCTGTTGTAGAAATGCCGTATCTGCGCGTACACACTGGAGACAAAAGCCTGTCGTGATATCCTGTAGATATTGCAAATCAACTTCGTGATATCCTATGGCAGGTCAATTTCGTGTTATCCTGTAGATATTGCAGGTCAACTTCGTGATATCCTGTAGATATTGCAGGTCAACTTCGTGATATCTTGTAGATAGTGCAGGTCAACTTCGTGATATCCTGTAGATATTGTAGGTCAACTTCTTGATATCCTGTAGATAATAAGGTCAACTTCGTGATATCCTGTAGATATTGCAGGTCAACTTAGTGATATCCTGTAGATATTGCAGGTCAACTTCTTGATATCCTGTAGATATTGCAGGTCAACTTCTTGATGTCTTGTAGATATTGCAGGTCAACTTCGTGATGTCCTGTAGATATTGCAGGTCAACTTCGTGTTATCTTGTCGATATTGCAGGTCAACTTCTTGATATCTTGTAGATATTGCAGGTCAACTTCATGATGTCCTGTAGATATTGCAGGTCAACTTCTTGATATCCTGCAGATATTGCAGGTCAACTTCGTGATATCCTGCAGATATTGCAGGTCAACTTCCTGATACCCTGTAGATATTGCAGGTCAACTTCCTGATACCCTGTAGATATTGCAGGTCAACTTCATGATATCCTGTAGATATTGCAGGTCAACTTCAGCTGATGTAAGCTTTCGTCTTTAAATATTAGAAGTTATAATCCTGTTGATCAGTAGGATGTGTGATCTAGCCTTGAATTATATCCTAATTTTGGCCCCAACTGCAGAAGATCTAATATGGTCAAAGGTCAAAATTGCAATGAAGGTGCTTACAAATAAAACTGTGTGTCATGTAGTGAAATCTTATATATGTGAGCGTTTACATGGCCGGGATAGTAAAGACGCTACATTTAAAGCTTTCTCGCCTCTCACCACTGCGTGGTCAAGTCCCACTGGGAGCTAGACTTGTCAAGCGAGAAAGTGTCTATTCTTACTGATGGCGGGGTGTATACAGTATACTATCTCAGCTTATGTAGTGTTAGAGTCTTAGTGACCTGGATGCGTGTCTAAATCTCTTGACATGTCGAGAGATTTCAGTTCCGACAAAAAAAAATCACAAATATTGTGCAGAGCTGTAAAGATCTTTGGCCGGAGAGCTCAAGCCTCAAGCTATCTGAAATCTCTAAAAAAAATAGTATTAGAGTGGTCCTTTGCCCTTGACCTCTTCGAGGACCTTATTCCGGGTCTAATTTTTTTCAGGAATGGCATTTTAGGTTGAATTGCAGGTCTGCTTACAGAGTTGATAAAGTCGGTTATTAATTGAAAATATTGTATGTAACCAATTGTTGAAAGTAAATTGCAAGTGTTTTATGGATAGCCTTAAGGTAGCTGTCATAAAATACAGAGACTGCTGTCGGACTACTGATGGGCTTCGAACAGGTCTGTGATCTGTGTAATAAATATGCAATAATAAAATTGTGTCGCATACCATTTATAATGTGAAAGTATATTAACCATATATGTTTAATATAAATATAACAGTGGTAGAAGTAATTGGCTATCAACAATATCATGTGAAGATGAAGTCAACGATTCTGCTTTGAATGAAAATATGAGTGAATCTGTTAGTAAGAAGTGTTCTCCTTAGGAGATCCTGGTGTTTTATGGTAGCGTGGTGTTTTTCTTTCGGTGCAGGATAAGCCCCACCAAACCCAATTGTGCACTATTTTTCTTTAAGAACCTTTCTTGATCTCCACTGAATATTTTGAAATTTAACTGCGAGTCTTTGTTATTACACAGAGGCCCCACTTGGCAAGGCCTAAAGAAATAGCCAACTGTCATTTGTAAAAAGAGGTAGAATTGCTCAGTGGAAACAGAATGGGGATAGAGAACACTATATTTATTTCCAGTGATCATCTTCATCTCCATTGTCATTTTTTGCCCATCACCATTCCCCATTCCAACCCGATGTGAACCAATCTGCTTAAAGAATCGATAACATCGATGACAGCAACGTGTTCAAACCTTAAGTAGGTAAATTTAAATGACATTGAACTTTTTCTTATTCAGTTAATTTAGTTGATTCTAGCACATAAACAGCCATATAGCTTTCAAATTTCGTACACGCTTTATTTTTTGTACATGCTTTATTGAATTTGTTTATGTGACGGCGCTAAGATGGGGTATACATGATCCCTGCATTGTTTCAGGTGCTATCTCGCTCGCATCAAAAGAGCAGTGGCAGAAAAACAATAAACGTGGCTCCAGCGTAAATGGAGTTTCTACGATAGAATTTGCAGCAACTCTGCAGTTCAGGGTGAGAAGGTTCTAGGCCCATTTTCCATATTTTATCTCGATGTACATGGAAGATGAGCCTGGCATGTTCATGCCTGTTAGGCGCCATATAACCTTTTCATGTGTTGGTGCGCCTTAAAACCCAATTCAATTCATTCTTTAGTTCTTTTTGGAATATATTGATGTGTAAATTTAGTACTTAATTTTAACTTGTACGGGAGAACTTAAGATTATCCGCATGCTGAGTTACAAAATGAGTGTCCAGAAATTAATTGCCAATTATTTATTATAATGTCGAGAATTCATGTTTATGTTTTCTTATAATTTTAAAATCGCATATTTTGCCTTGTCCAACAGTACAACTTGGGTGTTCCTAACCCAGCCTGACCCTCCCTCGGTTATCGGTTTCCAACTCATTTGTCAGGTCAACCTTAAACTTGTGATGAGGGCCAAGTAGACTAGTGCCCGGTACACATCGAGTAGGTACCCGATCTACTGGTACCCGATATCACTCCCATGATTACAGGGATCGGTTGTTCTACAATGACATTTATCAAGATGTTAAGAAGTTTCAATGGTATTTATGTCAGATTAAGCCACTGAAAAGGTGGTGGAAATTATTGGACTGGAATCATTTTGAAGAAAACCAGTAGCAATTAGCATGAAATTAGTTTTAAATTTATGAAACTGAAAAATAGTGTAAACCATTTGCAAGGTAAATTAAGTCTGGATTGTTGCATTTAAAACGGAAAATGTGCATAAAATATAATGTACATATATGCAGTGCAAGAACACTATCTGTGGCCTCGGTAGTGGTTTCACAATCTGACCTGGGTAGTGGTTTCACTATCTGTGGCCTGGGTTGTGGTTTCACTATCTGTAGCCTGGGTAGTGATTTCACTATGTGCCTGGGTTGTGGTTTCACTATCTGTGGCCTGGGTAGTGGTTTCACAATCTGGCCTGCAGTCACTATCGGGGTAGTGGGTTTGTAGGTAAACATTTATCTGTAGGAAATGGAGCTACAGTTACTTAAAGGGACACACAGCAATCTTGATTTGATTGTTCAATCATTAGTTTTAATTATAAGAATAATATTAAGCGTTTTATTTTTGCATATTATTAATTTTTGATATTATTGCACCAATAATATATTAAAACTAATGGTATAATAAGACCAAATGGTGAATACTTACATGTTGATTTATTTAAAGGGTTACATTTAATCAGTAAAAATGATACTGGATATATAAATCGAGACACTTCAAGATTGCCGTGTGTCCCTTTAGATGCAACTATTATTTGTATAACCAAGAACTGATCATGTTCTGCCTTGCTGCATGAATTACTAACATTTCTTGAAAGTGCTGATTTGAACTCTTGTGATATTGTACATACACTATGAAATAAAAACAAACACTTAAACTTATGTTGTATTGTTCATGTTTCTGTTCCTGACCAAACTGACAGGCGCGTAGCGTACTCATTTACTCACGTGAGTAAACTTTTCAAACGAAGGCTCAAAAAATAAAAACTCGAAAAACGCAATAAAAATCATTATACCATAATTTTCAGTTCTAAGGTGAATGAAATGTTAAGGAATAATGGTATTTTCGACAGGATTTAAATCTTATCATCCTGACCCTAAAATGCACCAGAAGTCCCGTACGAGCGTTTATTTTTGAAAAATTTCCCGGGCCCCCACCAGCGGGAGGGGGACAACACCCTCCCGCACCTACTCCGGTTAGTAATTGCCTGACATTGTCAACACTGTACAGTGGTGTTGAGCAATTCCGCACACAAATCGTGGAGGAAAGACTTCCAGGACTTAACAAAAACTGGTATATAGAGCAATGGATACCTCCAATGAACAGTCGGGTAAAATCTCGGCTTAGTTTGTTGGATAGGGTGTTTTTTTGGGTGTTAATTACATGTATCAATGGCAGGATCAATCTGTAGTCCTTTGCATTTAGCTCACCTGAGCCGAAGTCTGTCTGTCAGGTCATCAACAATTGTAAAAAAAACATCCCTAATACCACATGGTCATTTTTGATCAGACTTCACATGGATGATTCCAGATTTGTTAAAATTAGGTCAACGAAACCAACATCCAAGATAAAAGGTTAAACTTTAAAAAATCATCTCAAGAACCACAACATATTTCTACAGTTTTTGTTTATTAATGATCCTCATCCCCTCGACTACCAAGTTTGTTCAAATGAAGTCCCTGGTGTCAAAAATGGCTGCCTCCCGATAGTCCAAAGTTTGTATAAAGAGATTTTACATAGACATAGGGGAAAACTACAAGGCACAGAGCTCTCATATATAACATGTAGCATTAGCTTAAGGTCCTGTACCAAGTTTGTTCAAATGGTGACCCTGGGGTTCAATCCATAGAGTTAAACAGGAAAATCTTTAAAAAGTCTTTTCTGAAATTACAAGGTCTAGAGGTATCCTGTTTTGCATGTAGCATATGCATAAGCCTACGGTCTTCTTCCTGAGGTCAAATGTAGCCCAGGGCTTATGGTTCTCTATCAAGTTTGTTCAAAAGCGGACCATGCAGATTAATTTAGCCCTATCGGGGTCAAATGTTTTACATAGACTTTTATAGGAAAAAACCTTAAAACATTTTTTCTCTGAAACTACAGTTATACACTTACTGAGCATGAACAGACAGATACAACCACCCAACCAGCCTATGGGTAATAAATTGGAAACCGTTGAGATCGCCACCCTATAACCATATATACTAACTGGGCATGAACAGATGGATACAACCATCCAACCAGCCTATGGGTAATAAATTGGAAACCGTTGATATTGCCACCCTATAACCATATATACTAACTGGGCATGAACAAATGGATACAACCACCCAACCAGCCTGTGGGTAATACATTAGAAACCGTTGAGATCGCCACCCTATAACCATATATACTAACTGGGCATGAACAGATGGATACAACCATCCAACCAGCCTATGGGTAATAAATTGGAAACCGTTGAGATCACCACCCTATAACCATATATACTAAGTGGGCATGAGCAGATGGATACAACCATCCAACCAGCCTATGGGTAATAAATTGGAAACCATTGAGATCGCCACCTTATAACCACATATACTAACTGGGCATGAATAGATGGATACAACCACCCAACCAGCCTATGGGTAATAAATTGGTAACCGTTGAGATCGCCACCCTATAACCATATATACTAACTGGGCATGAACAGATGGATATAACCATCCAACCAGCCTATGGGTAATAAATTGGAAACCGTTGAGATCGCCACCCTATAACCATATATACTAACTGGGCATGGACAGATGGATACAACCACCCAACCAGCCTATGGGTAATAAATTGGAAACCGTTGAGATCGCCACCCTATAACCATATATACTAACTGGGCATGAACAGATGGATACAACCATCCAACCAGCCTATGGGTAATAAATTGGAAACCGTTGAGATCGCCACCTTATAACCATATATACTAACTGGGCATGGACAGATGGATACAACTATCCAACCAGCCTATGGGTAATACATTGGAAACCGTTGAGATCACCACCCTATAACCATATATACTAAGTGGGCATGAACAGATGGATACAACCATCCAACCAGCCTATGGGTAATAAATTGGAAACCGTTGAGATCACCACCCTATAACCATATATACTAAGTGGGCATGAGCAGATGGATACAACCATCCAACCAGCCTATGGGTAATAAATTGGAAACCATTGAGATCGCCACCTTATAACCACATATACTAACTGGGCATGAATAGATGGATACAACCACCCAACCAGCCTATGGGTAATAAATTGGTAACCGTTGAGATCGCCACCCTATAACCATATATACTAACTGGGCATGAACAGATGGATATAACCATCCAACCAGCCTATGGGTAATACATTGGAAACCGTTGAGATCGCCACCCTATAACCATATATACTAACTGGGCATGAACAGATGGATACAACCACCCAACCAGCCTATGGGTAATAAATTGGAAACCGTTGAGATCGCCACCCTATAACCATATATACTAAGTGGGCATGAACAGATGGATACAACCATCCAACCAGCCTATGGGTTATAAATTGGAAACCGTTGAGATCGCCACCCTATAACCATATATACTTAGTGGGCATGAACAGATGGATACAACCATCCAACCAGCCTATGGGTAATAAATTGGAAACCATTGAGATCGCCACCTTATAACCATATATACTAAGTGGGCATGAACAGATGGATACACCACCCAACCAGCCTATGGGTAATAAATTGGTAACCGTTGAGATCGCCACCCTATAACCATATATACTAACTGGGCATGAACAGATGGATACAACCATCAAACCAGCCTATGGGTTATACATTGGAAACCGTTGAGATCGCCACCCTATAACCATATATACTAACTGGGCATGAACAGATGGATACAACCATCCAACCAGCCTATGGGTAATAAATTGGAAACCGTTGATATCGCCACCCTATAACCATATATACTAACTGGGCATGAACAGATGGATACAACCAACCAACCAGCCTATGGGTAATAAATTGGAAACCGTTGAGATCGCCACCCTATAACCATATATACTAAGTGGGCATGAACAGATGGATACAACCACCCAACCAGCCTATGGGTAATAAATTGGAAACCGTTGAGATCGCCACCCTATAACCATATATACTAACTGGGCATGAATAGATGGATACAACCACCCAACCAGCCTATGGGTAATAAATTGGTAACCGTTGAGATCGCCACCCTATAACCATATATACTAACTGGGCATGAACAGATGGATACAACCATCCAACCAGTCTATGGGTAATACATTGGAAACCGTTGAGATCGCCACCCTATAACCATATATACTAACTGGGCATGAACAGATGGATACAACCACCCAAGCAGCTTATGGGTAATAAATTAAACCGTTGAGATCGCCACCCTATAACCATATATACTAACTGGGCATGAACAGATGGATACAACCATCCAACCAGCCTATGGGTAATAAATTGAAAACCGTTGAGATCGCCACCCTATAACCATATATACTAAGTGGGCATGAACAGATGGATACAACCATCCAACCAGCCTATGGGTAATAAATTGGAAACCATTGAGATCGCCACCTTATAACCATATATACTAACTGGGCATGAACAGATGGATACACCACCCAACCAGTCTATGGGTAATAAATTGGTAACCGTTGAGATCGCCACCCTATAACCATATATACTAACTGGGCATGAACAGATGGATACAACCATCCAACCAGCCTATGGGTAATACATTGGAAACCGTTGAGATCGCCATCCTATAACCATATATACTAACTGGGCATGAACATATGGATACAACCACCCAACCAGCCTATGGGTAATAAATTAGAAACCGTTGAGATCGCCACCCTATAACCATATATACTAACTGGGCATGAACAGATGGATACAACCATCCAACCAGCCTATGGGTAATAAATTGGAAACCGTTGATATCGCCACCCTATAACCATATATACTAAGTGGGCATGAACAGATGGATACAACCACCCAACCAGCCTATGGGTAATAAATTGGAAACCGTTGAGATCGCCACCCTATAACCATATATACTAAGTGGGCATTAACAGATGGATACAACCACCCAACCAGCCTATGGGTAATACATTGGAAACCGTTGAGATCGCCACCCTATAACCATATATACTAACTGGGCATGAACAGATGGATACAACCATCCAACCAGCCTATGGGTAATAAATTGGAAACCGTTGAGATCGCCACCCTATAACCATATATACTAACTGGGCATGAACAGATGGATACAACCATCCAACCAGCCTATGGGTAATAAATTGGAAACCGTTGAGATCGCCACCCTATAACCATATATACTAACTGACTGCAGTTATGGGTATAAGGTTGTTTGTTGTTTTCAAAACCAGCTGTAACGTATAGAGGACCAAATGCTGTTTACAAGTTTTTGGAAAAAATGATAGAAGAAGAAAAGTGGTGTAAAAAAAACTATGAATACACATTTTAAGAAAGATTTGGTGATGACGACGAAAGAAGAAGCTATATTCCAAAAATCTAAATCATGCCATATTTGCGGCAATGGTTTTGTAACAACTCTCAAAAAAGATGACCCAAGTCGTACAGTAGCATATGAAAACTCTGTTAGAACAGTTAGTGATCATTGTGATATAACTGGAAAGTTTAGGGAAAGCGCTCACAATATATGTAATATTGATTTCAGGCTGACTAGAAAAATTCCTGTTGTGTTTCATAACTTGAAAGGATATGACTCTCACTTTATAATGCAACACATCGGAAAGTTTAAAAAAGAAATAAATGTTATACCGAATAACATGGCAAAGTACATGGCTTTTATGTTAGGAAAAAGTTTAGTGTTTATTGACAGTTTCCAGTTTATGCCTCAATCGCTTGATAATTTAGTAAAAAACATCCCCTCGTTTCAATACACCTCGCAAGAATACTCTGGCGACAAGCTAAAATTAATAAAAAGAAAAGGCGTTTATCCGTATGATTAAATGAACAGTTTTGAACGTTTCAATGAAACTAAATTACCTGGCAAAGATAGTTTTTATTCACAATTAAATGATGAGCATATTTCAAATGCAGATTATGATCATGCTAAAAAAATATGGAAAACATTGAAGATTAAAAATATGGGAGAATATCATGATCTGTATCTTAAGACTGATGTGCAATGTTAATAAACTTGTTACTACACTAAAAAATAAGGAAAAGTATGTCGTGCAATTTAGAAACTTAGAATTGTATAAAAAGCTTGGATTAAAGGTGACAAAAATACATCGAATACTACAGTTTGATGAATCGAAGTGATTAAAGACATACATAGACTTTAATACTGCCAAGAGAACAGCTGGTAAAAATGCTTTTGAAAAGGATTTCTTCAAACTGATGAACAATTCAGTTTTTGGTAAAACTATGGAAAATTTGAGAAAAATAATTAATGTTAAATTTACTCACGACGAGGAGGTCGTTTAAAATATGCAGCAAGGCCTTCATTTATTTCTTGTAAAATGTTTAATGAAAATGTATTTGCCATAAACAGAATAAAAGAACGATTAGCTTTAAATCGTCCTTTTTATGTTGGCTGTGTATTTTAGACTTGTCAAACTATTTGAAGTATGATTTCCATTACAACTACATTAAAAATAAATATGATAAAAAAAGCTAAATTATTATTTACTGGTAACGATTCCTTGTGTTATGAAACAAAAACCAAAGATGTGTATGCAGAATTTTACTAGGATAAAAAACCTTTTGACAATTGCGATTATGATCCAAAAAGTAAGTTTCATTTTAATGATAATAAAAAGGTTATTGGCAAGATGATAGATGAAACTTATTGGACTATGAAGTAAACTATATCCGTATATGTTAGATAATGAGGTTAGTGCGCAAAATGCAAAGGTGTTAAAAAGTGTGTTGTTAAAAAACAAATAGCACACGATGATTACAAACAGATTTTGTTTACAGCAACAGAAAGTCACCATGAGATGAAAGTTATTAGATCACAAAAGCATAACATAAGCAGCTATGTAATAAATACATTTTTTATCAGCTTATGATGATAAAAGATACAAACTAGATAATGGACAAGATACATTAGCATACAAGTAAAATACTCCATGGTAAAAAGCGATACGTGCAGCGATGATGAAGACAATTGTCCGTCTGACTTTGCCTGATCAATTGCAAATTGTTTAGTTATTTACAAACATTAATAGATAGTGAGGGTATGGGCAAAGTTCTTCCGAAGTAGAGGGTGATTAATTAAGGTTTGACAGATAGTGGGGTATTTGCAAAGTTTTTCCTAAGCGGAGGGCAATCAAGAATTTGTACAGTTGTAAAAGATGTCTGACATCAAATATGCCGTCACCATTTGGTGCTTGCAATTGTGTTGGTGCATCTGGAGACATCTGATAACTATTTGATTGATGGTCGCGAGGGCCGAAAACTGGCCTGGTACCCCCACTATCTATACAACTTGCATCGACAATGTTTTTACCCAATCAATAGGGCCTACCTGCTTGTGTTTAGTATGTTGCATTGACAATGTGTTTTTACTCCATCAATAAAGCCTGCCTGCTTGTGATAAGTCTTTTGCATCGACAATGTCTTTTTAATGAATCAATAAAGCCTGCCTGCTTGTGATAAGTCTTTTGCATCGACAATGTGTTTTTATTCGATCGATAGAGCCTGCCTGCTTGTGTTTAGTCTGTTGCATTGACAATGTGTTTTTACTCAATCAATAGAGCCTGCCTGCTTGTGTTTATTCTGTTGCATCGACAATGTGTTTTTACTCAATCAATAGAGCCTGCCTGCTTGTGTTTAGTCTGTTGCATCAACAGTGTGTTTTACTCCATCAATAGAGCCTGCCTGCTTGTGTTAGTCTGTTACATCGACAATGTGTTTTTACTCCATCAATGGAGCCTGCCTGCTTGTATTTAGTCTGTGCATCGACAATGTGTTTTTACTCAATCAATAGAGCCTGCCTGCTTGTGTTTAGTCTGTTGAATCGACAATGTGTTTTTACTCAATCAAAAGAGCCTGCCTGCCTGTGTTTAGTCTGTTGCATTGACAATGTGTTTTTACTCAATCAATAGAGCCTGACTGCTTGTGTTTAGTCTGTTGCATCGACAATGTGTTTTTACTCAATCAATAGAGCCTGCCTGCTTGTGTTTAGTCTGTTGCATCGACAATGTGTTTTAACTCCATCAACAGGGCCAGCCTGCCTGCTTGTGTTTAGTCTGTTGCATCGACAATGTGTTTTTACTCAATCTGTAGAGCCTGCCTGCTTGTGTTTAGTCTGTTGCATCGACAATGTGTTTTTACTCAATCAGTAAAGCCTGCCTGCTTGTGTTTAGTCTGTTGCATCGACAATGTGTTTTTACTCAATCTGTAGAGCCTGTCTGCTTGTGTTTAGTATGTTGCATCGACGATGTGTTTTTACTCAATCAATAGAGTCTGCCTGCTTGTGTTTAGTCTGTTGCATCGACAATGTGTTTTTACTCAATCAATAGAGCCTGCTTGCTTGTGTTTAGTCCGTTGCATCGACAATGTGTTTTTACTCAACCAGTAGAGCCTGCCTGCTTGTGTTTAGTCCAATGCATCGACAATGTGTTTTCACTCTATCAATAAAGCATGCCTGCTTGTGTTTAGTCTGTTGCATCAACAATCTGTTTTCACTCCATCAATAGAGCCTGCCTGCTTGTGTTTAGTCTGTTGCATCGACAATCTACTTTTACTCCATCAATAGAGCCTGCCTGATTGTGATTAATTTGTTGCTTCGACAATGTGTTTTACTCAATCAATAGAGCATTCCTGCTTGTGTTTAGTCTGTTGCATCGACAATGTGTTTTTACTCAATCAATAGAGCCTGCCTGCTTGTGTTTAGTCCGTTGCA
Source organism: Cyrtodaria siliqua (assembly GCA_037043455.1). Lineage (NCBI taxonomy): Eukaryota > Metazoa > Mollusca > Bivalvia > Adapedonta > Hiatellidae > Cyrtodaria > Cyrtodaria siliqua. Next base: position 91,439 of record JAWPHD010002424.1, on the reverse strand, counting down.
TCGACAATGTGTTTTTACTCAACCAATAGAGCCTGCCTGCTTGTGTTTAGTCCAATGCATCGACAATGTGTTTTCACTCAATCAATAAAGCATGCCTGCTTGTGTTTAGTATGTTGCATCAACAATCTGTTTTAACTCCATCAATAGAGCCTGCCTGATTGTGATTAATTTGTTGCTTCGACAATGTGTTTAACTCAATCAATAGAGTCTGCCTGCTTGTGTTTAGTCTGTTGCATCGACAATGTGTGTTTACTCAATCAATAGAGCCTGCCTGCTTGTGTTTAGTCCGTTGCATCGACAATGTGTTTTTACTCAACCAGTAGAGCCTGCCTGCTTGTCTTTAGTCCAATGCATCGACAATGTGTTTTCACTCAATCAATAAAGCATGCCTGCTTGTGTTTAGTCTGTTGCATCAACAATCTGTTTTAACTCCATCAATAGAGCCTGCCTGCTTGTGTTTAGTCTGTTGCATCGACAATCTACTTTTACTCCATCAATAGAGCCTGCCTGATTGTGATTAACTTATTGGTTCGACAATGTGTTTTTACTCAATCAATAGAGCCTGCCTGCTTGTGTTTAGTCTGTTGCATCGACAATGTGTTTTTACTCAATCAATAGAGCCTGCCTGCTTGTGTTTAGTCTTTTGCATCGACAATGTGTTTTTACTCAATCAGTAGAGCCTGCCTGCTTGTGTTTAGTCGGTTGCCTCGACAATGTGTTTTTACTCAATCAATAGAGCCTGCCTGCTTGTGTTTAGTCCGTTGCATCGACAATGTGTTTTTACTCAACCAGTAGAGCCTGCCTGCTTGTGTTTAGTCCATTGCATCGACAATGTGTTTTCACTCAATCAATAAAGCCTGCCTGCTTGTGTTAAGTCTGTTGCATCGACAATCTGTTTTAACTGCACCAATAGAGCCTGCCTGCTTGTGTTTAGTTTGTTGCATCGACAATGTGTTTTTACTCAATCAATAGAGCCTGCCTGCTTGTGTTTAGTATGTTGCATCGACAATGTGTTTTTACTCAACCAGTAGAGCCTTCCTGCTTGTGTTTATTCCATTGCATCGACAATGTGTTTTCACTCAATCAATAAAGCCTGCCTGCTTGTGTTTAGTCTGTTGCATCGACAATCTGTTTTAACTGCACCAATAGAGCCTGCCTGCTTGTGTTTAGTTTGTTGCATCGACAATGTGTTTTTACTCAATCGATAGAGCCTGCCTGCTTGTGTTTAGTCTGTTGCATCGACAATGTGTTTTTACTCAATCAATAGAGCCTGCCTTCTTGTGTTTAGTCTGTTGCATCGACAATGTGTTTTACTCAATCAATAGAGCCTTCCTGCTTGTGTTTAGTCTGTTGCATCGACAATGTGTTTTTACTCAATCAATAGAGCCTGCCTGCTTGTGTTTAATCTGTTGCATCGACAATGTGTTTTTACTCCATCAATAGAGCCTGCTTGCTTGTGTTTAGTATGTTGCATCGACAATGTGTTTTACTCAATCAATAGAGCCTTCCTGCTTGTGTTTAGTCTGTTGCATCGACAATGTGTTTTTACTCCATCAATAGAGCCTGCTTGCTTGTGTTTAGTATGTTGCATCGACAATGTGTTTTACTCAATCAATAGAGCCTGCCTGCTTGTGTTTAGTCTGTTGCATCGACAATGTGTTTTACTCGATCAATAGAGCCTGCCTGCTTGTGTTTAGTATGTTGCATCGACAATGTGTTTTACTCAATCAATAGAGCCTGCCTGCCTGCTTGTGTTTAGTCTGTTGCATCGACAATGTGTTTTACTCAATCAATAGAGCCTTCCTGCTTGTGTTTAGTCTGTTGCATCGACAATGTGTTTTTACTCAATCAATAGAGCCTGCCTGCTTGTGTTTAGTATGTTGCATCGACAATGTGTTTTACTCAATCAATAGAGCCTGCCTGCCTGTGTTTAGTCTGTTGCATCGACAATGTGTTTTACTCAATCAAAAGAGCCTGCCTGCTTGTGTTTAGTATGTTGCATCGACAATGTGTTTTACTCAATCAATAGAGCCTGCCTGCTTGTGTTTAGTCTGTTGCATCGACAATGTGTTTTTACTCAATCAATAGAGCCTGCCTTCTTGTGATTAGTCTGTTGCATCGACAATGTGTTTTTACTCAATCAATAGAGCCTGCCTGCTTGTGTTTAGTCTGTTGCATCGACAATGTGTTTTTACTCAATCAATAGAGCCTGCCTTCTTGTGTTTAGTCTGATGCATCGACAATGTGTTTTACTCAATCAATTGAGCCTGCCCGCTTTTGATTAGTTTGTTGCATCGACAATGTGTTTTCACTCAATCAATAGAGCCTGCCTGCTTGTGTTTAGTTTGTTGCATCGACAATGTGTTTTCACTCCATCAATAGAGCCTGCCTGCATGTGTTTAGTATGTTGCATCGACAATGTGTTTTCACTCGATCAATAGAGCCTGCCTGCTTGTGTTTAGTTTGTTGCATCGACAATGTGTTTTCACTCCATCAATAGGGCCTGCCTGCTTGTGTTTAGTATGTTGCATCGACAATGTGTTTTCACTCGATCAATAGAGCCTGCCTGATTGTGTTTAGTTTGTTGCATCGACAATGTGTTTTCACTCGATCAATAGAGCCTGCCTGATTGTGTTTAGTTTGTTGCATCGACAATGTGTTTTCACTCGATCAATAGAGCCTGCCTGATTGTGTTTTGTTTGTTGCATCTACAATTTGTAATTACTCCATCAATAGAGCCTGCCTGCTTGTGTTTAGTTGGTTGCATCGACAATGTGTTTTCACTCCATCAATAGAGCCTGCCTGCTTGTGTTTAGTATGTTGCATCGACAATGTGTTTTCACTCGATCAATAGAGCCTGCCTGATTGTGTTTTTTTTGTTGCATCGACAATGTGTTTTCACTCAATCAATAGAGCCTGCCTGCTTGTGTTTAGTATGTTGCATCGACAATGTGTTTTCACTCGATCAATAGAGCCTGCCTGCCTGTGTTTAGTTTGTTGCATCGACAATGTGTTTTGCGACAAGGACTATCACAACCTGACTTCTATAGTGATGTGATTTATAAACTTCGTAAGATTCTTGATCATGAACACTTCCATACTATCTTTGTTAAACTTGTTAAAAAGTATATCAAAAGAGGTTATGACCCTATCATTTTGCAACGTACTGCATGCTTGGTGGTGGACCCTTTTACAGTTCGCCACTATGCTTTCCTCTTTAATTGCGCGATGACCGGACAGATTGTGGACCCTATGATGACGCCTACCTAAAGCCCATTGGAACAGTGGCGTTTGATGTTTGTCTATGATCTTTCTTGTCGTGCCCTTAATCGTTTATTCTCTTACTGCTATGGCTGCTGCCAAGTCATCGAGTACCTTCATTGTGGCTTTCTAGGCTATTGTTTTTTTGTATTATATTTACACGAGCATATTTGTGTTTTACTTATATTGCCTATTGATGCTGCCTTGTTGGTTAGAGATTAGATTATGGCGGGGATTTCTTTATTTACACTGTCCAGTTTTAATGGGATGACAGTAGGGTAAGTGTGAGGTTTGGTGCACCCTAGAACCGGTTTAAACCCCCAGCGGCCTACTTTGCCACTGACCGTTCCAAGGCGGTAGCCCTATTGTCAACCCTTTTGTGTTTGTGATGTCGTTTGCATTTATTATTGCTTTTGCCTTCTTGTTTGTCTGTTTGCGTGTTTGTTTCTGTGTTTTGTGGTTGACTGTCCTCCTTGAATGCTACTTTCCCTGTCCGATCTTTTTATATTTCTTTTCACTCAATCAATAGAGCCTGCCTGCATGTGTTTAGTCTGTTGCATCGACAATGTGTTTTTACTCAATCAATAGAGCCTGCTTGCTTGTGTTTAAACTCTTTTCAGTGGTTCGTGAATGGTGTGGAAGGTAAATTTGAAAGAAAAGGAAGACATCCAAATGTGTGTATTATTAACTGGTTGCTGGTATAGGCCTTATTCCAGTATCAATGAGTGTCGTTGTTGAATATGAGAGAATGTTTTGAATACAAGTATTTTTTCCCCTGATTTTATCATCAACTGAAGATGGATTAACAACAGAAACACCTGAATGGAGTACATTATTATGACACTGTCAATAGCTTTCAAAAATCATCCACTGGTTAGGTCTAATGGTAATGCCATAAAGTTACAAAAGAGAAGAAGGGACAACTGGTAAAAATAACTGGAAACCATATAAACATATATGTTTTATTTAAGAAAATTTTAATAGTGATTAAAATGAGTATACCGTCACAAACATGTAAATACATGAAACGCGGTACATAATGATGTTTTCTACGACGCATCTCTTCTCAGTATTCAGGGTATTACTAAGATTTTACACAGTTTTTTTTCCTTCAAAATGAATATAAAACATTAATCTATTATAACTGTCTGGAAGTTATATGTCTGTAACATTTTAAAGGCAAATTCTCTTTATTATATATACTAAAGGAAAACAAACGCAATTCAGGAATTTCCGCTATATAATGTATGTGATATTTTCTGATATATATTATTAATGAGTGGGTGTTTATACTAGCATAGTATAATAACGAGAGACACGGAGTTATGTTATGATGTTTACTACACAAGCTAAAGATAGGAACTATTTAGTATGGTATGAGAGAGGCATATGCCTACAAAGTATGATTGACAGATAGAGAGGAGGAGCTAGGCTAATTATCAATGATTGTAAGAAGTCCATGACAATGTATATATACAAGATGTTTTGCAAACAAAAATGGTTGCAGCTAGTTAGAAGCCGTGCTACTGTAAACTTTTTGAAAACATTATACTTTGTAACACTAAATTCTTATATCCTGAACTTCCTCTTTGGAATTTTGAGCCATTTCATTACTGTATTTATTTAATGTTAAAATATTGCAAAAGTTTACAGCCTAAGTTTGCTCACCTGCTTGAGCCAAACGCGTATTCTATCAATTTGAAACGATACTCTTTGGTATTTTATATGTTGTTTTAGTATTTTAGGAAATGTATGATATTGCCATGTACCATTCGATTTACAGTAGCATATTTTACATACACTTTAAAGAGAAAATTTCAGAGTTGCGTTTCTGTGTTTCCTTTAGTATATATCAAACACGTTGAATACATCAATTATAATAATCCATGACAGGGTTTCCTCCCAAAACGAGTCACCTATTTTGGAGGGTTTTCACACAAAGTTTATTTTTGTATTGTTTTAAAAACACGGTTATGTCTAGAACACAAAGAAATATAAAAAGATTGGACAGGGAAAGTAACATTCAAGGAGGACAGTCAACCACAAAACACAAAAGATTCTGTTAAATAGATAAAACTAGTAAACCATACAGAAAATGTGGAAAATCTACATACTTAAAAGAATATTATATCAGTGCCATTTACTATCATGTTTATTAGGCTCGGCACAAAAACGCAAAATGGCTCGGCAAAGCCTCACCATTCTTGGTTTTCTAAGCCTCGACTTGATAGTAAAAGGAAATGACATAAAATTATCTATGTCCGTATCACTAGCAAGCATAAACAACATCGCTTACCCGTGTAATACTAGTCTACTGTGTTATAGCAATGCTGTGTAGTTTTGACATTTTCGTTTTGTGTATTATTTTACATAAAGGTATATAATAAAAGGATCATTTCTGAGAAATGTGTTCTGTAAGGTTGCATCCCTGTTGTAGAAATGCCGTATCTGCGGGAACACACTTGAGACAAAAGTCTGTCGTGATATCCTGTAGATATTGCAAATCAACTTTGTGATATCCTGTAGATATTGCAAAACAACTTAGTGATATCCTATTGCAAGTCAGCTTCGTGATATCCTGTAGATATTGCAGGTCAACTTCGTGATATCCTGTAGATATTACAGGCTGGTCAACTTCGTGATATCCTGTAGATATTGCAGGTCAACTTTGTGATATCCTGTAGATATTGCCTGTAGATATTGCAGGTCAACTTCGTGATATCCTGTAGATATTGCAGGCAGGTCAACTTCGTGATATCCTGTAGATATTGCAGGTCAACTTCGTGATACCCTGTAGATATTGCAGGTCAACTTCTTGATGTCTTGTAGATATTGCAGGTCAACTTCGTGATATCCTGTATATATTGCAGGCCAACTTCTTGATGTCTTGTAGATATTACAGGTCAACTTCGTGATATCCTGCAGATATTGCAGGTCAACTTCATGATATCCTGTAGATATTGCCTGTCAACTTCGTGATATCCTGCAGATATTGCAGGTCAACTTTGTGATATCTTGTATATATTGCCTGTCAACTTCAGCTGATGTAAGCCTCCGACTTTAAATATGAGAATTTATAATCCTGTTGGTCAGTAGGATGTGTGATCTAGCCTTGAACTACATCCTAATTTTGGCCCCTGCAGAAGATCTGATAAGGTCAACTTGCAATGAAGGTGCTTACAAATAAAACTGTGTCATGTTGTGAAATCTTATATATGTGAGTGTTTCCGTGGCCGGGATAGTTGACCTACATTTAAAGCTTTCTCGCCTCTCACCACTGCGTGGTCAAGTCCCACTGGGAGCTAGACTTGTCAAGCGAGAAAGTGTCTATTCTTACTGATGGCGGGGTGTATACAGTATACTATCTCAGCTTATGTAGTCTTAGTGACCTGGATGCGTGTCGAAATCTCTTTCAGCTCCCACAAAAAATAAAGAATAAAGAATTCACAAATATTGTGCAGAGCTGTAAAGATCTTTGGCCCGAGAGCTCAAGCCTCAAGCTATCTGAAATCTCTAAAAAAAATAGTATTACAGTGGACCTTTGCCTTTGACCTCCTTAAGGTCCTTATTCCGGGTCTAATTTTTTACAGGAATGGCATTTTAGGTTGAATTGCAGGTCTGCTTACAGTTGATAAAATAGGATTATTACTATAGTAACTTTTTCTGGAAGTTTGTATCACCTCTCGTAGGTAAATGCCAGATCAAGATCGCACGATATACCTCTTTACATACCATTGAAATAGAATACATGTATCAAAACCAAAAATTAAAAGAAAATTATATAAAGTCAAATTAACTGAAAACCAACAGGAAAGACATGAAAACATGTATATTACACGCGCATGAAAACATGTATATTACATTGCAACAACTGCAGTACACCTGTGTTCATTACACGTCAAATTCTGGTGAATTTCCCAACTGACATAATCTGAAATTAATTAATTAACCCATAATGTTCACAAACGCACAAACAAACATTCTGATAGTTCACATTTCATATTAAAACATCCATTGTTCTTAATATATTACTAGCTGGGCAATCCCGAACATTACAATCTGACATTTTCCAAAATCTATTTTTAGTAGCGTACTGATAACCTGTAGTGTGATAACCTGTAGTGTGATACGGATTGTTGTATTCCATTGTAAGAAAATAAAGGTACTATGTATGTATTATTGATAGGTATATAATAAGGTCGGTTATTTATTGAAAATATTGTATGTAACCAATTGTTGAAAGTAAATTGCATGTGTTTTATGGATAGCCTTAAGGTAGCTGTCATAAAATACAGAGACTGCTGTCGGACTACTGATGGGCTTCGAACAGGTCTGTGATCTGTGTAATAAATATGCAAAAATAAAATTATGTCGCATACCATGTATAATGTGAAAGTATATTAACCATCTATGTTTAATATAAATATAACAGTGGTAGATGTAATTGGCTATCAACAACATCATGTGAAGATGAAGTCAACAATTCTGCTTTGAATGAAAATATGAGTGAATCTGTTAGTAAGAAGTATTCTCCTCAGGAGATCCTGACGTCTTATGATAGCGTGGTTTTTTCTTTCGGTGCAGGATAAGCCCCACCAAACCCAGTTGTGCTTTGATTTTTTTCTTTATTTAAGAACCTTTCTTGATCTCCGCTGAATATTTTTGAATAAAGCAACACATGACATTATGACAATTCTGAAATTTAATTGCGAGTCTTTGTTATTACACAGAGGCCCCACTTGGCAAGGCCTAAAGAAATAGCCAACTGTCATTTGTAAAAAGAGGTAGAACTCGCTCAGTGGAAACAGAATGGGGATAGAGAACACTATATTTATTTCCAGTAATCATCTTCATCTCCATTATTGTCATTTTTTGCCCATCACCATTCCCCATTCCAACCCGATGTGAACCAATCTGCTTAAAGAAACGATGACATCGATGACAGCAACGTGTTCAAACCTTAAGTAGGTAAATTTAAATGACATTGAACTTTTTTCTTACTCGGTTAATTTAGTTGATTCTAGCACATAAACGGCCATATAGCTTTCAAATTTCATACTCATTATTTTTCGTACATGCTTTATTGAATTTGTTTATGTGACTTAACGGCGCTAAGATGGTGTATACAGTATCCCATTCATTCTTTAGTTCTTTTTGGAATATATTGTTGTGTAAATTTAGTACTTAATTTTACTTGTACACGGGAGAACTTAAGATTATCCGCGTGCTGAGTTACGAAATGTGTACCCAGAAATGAATTGCCAATTATTTATTATAATGTTGAGAATTCATGTTTATGTTTTCTTATAATTTTAAAATAATCGCATATTTTGCCTTGTCCAACAGTACAACTTGGGTGTTCCTAACCCAGCCTGACCCTCCCTCGGTTATCGGTTTCCAACTCATTTGTCAGGTCAACCTAAACCTTGTGATGAGGGCCAAGTAGACTAGTGCCCGGTACACATCGAGTAGGTACCCGATCTACTGGTACCCGATATCACTCCCATGATTACAGGGATCGGTTGTTCTACAATGACATTTATCAAGATGTTAAGAAGTTTCAATGGTATTTATGTCAGATTAAGCCACTGAAAAGGTGGTGGAAATTATTGGACTGGAATCATTTTGAAGAAAACCAGTAGCAATTAGCATGAAATTAGTTTTAATTTATGAAACTGAAAAATAGTGTAAACCATTTGCAAGGTAAATTAAGTCTGGATTGTTGCATTTAAAACGGAAAATGTGCATAAAATATAATGTACATATATGCAGTGCAAGAACACTATCTGTGGCCTGGGTAGTGGTTTCACAATCTGGGCAGTGGTTTCACTATCTGTGGCCAGAGTAGTAGTTACTATCCGTGGCCTGGGTAGTGGTTTCACTATCTGTGGCCAGGGTAGTAGTTACTATCCGTGGCTTGGGTAGTGGTTTCACTATCTGTGGCCAGAGTAGTAGTTACTATCCGTGGCCTGGGTGTGGTTTCACTATCTGTAGGGCTAAAGAAATAGCCAACTGTCATTTGTAAAAAGAGGTAGAACTCGCTCAGTGGAAACAGAATGGGGATAGAGAAGACTATATTTATTTCCAGTGATCATCTTCATCTCCATTGTCATGTTTTGCCCATCACCATTCCCCATACCAACCCGATGTGAACCAATCTGCTTAAAGAATCGATAACATCGATGACAGCAACGTGTTCAAACCTTAAGTAGGTAAATTTAAATGACATTGAACTTTTTTCTTATTCAGTTAATTTAGATGATTCTAGCACATAAACAGCCATATAGCTTTCAAATTTCGTACACGCTTTATTTTTTGTACATGCTTTATTGAATTTGTTTATGTGACGGCGCTAAGATGGGGTATACATGATCCCTGCATTGTTTCAGGTGCTATCTCGCTCGCATCAAAAGAGCAGTGGCAGAAAAACAATAAACGTGGCTCCAGCGTAAATGGAGTTTCTACGATAGAATTTGCAGCAACTCTGCAGTTCAGGGTGAGAAGGTTCTAGGCCCATTTTCCATATTTTATCTCGATGTACATGGAAGATGAGCCTGGCATGTTCATGCCTGTTAGGCGCCATATAACCTTTTCATGTGTTGGTGCGCCTTAAAACCCAATTCAATTCATTCTTTAGTTCTTTTTGGAATATATTGATGTGTAAATTTAGTACTTAATTTTAACTTGTACGGGAGAACTTAAGATTATCCGCGTGCTGAGTTACAAAATGAGTGTCCAGAAATTAATTGCCAATTATTTATTATAATGTCGAGAATTCATGTTTATGTTTTCTTATAATTTTAAAATCGCATATTTTGCCTTGTCCAACAGTACAACTTGGGTGTTCCTAACCCAGCCTGACCCTCCCTCGGTTATCGGTTTCCAACTCATTTGTCAGGTCAACCTAAAACTTGTGATGAGGGCCAAGTAGACTAGTGCCCAGTACACATCGAGTAGGTACCCGATCTACTGGTACCCGATATCACTCCCATGATTACAGGGATCGGTTGTTCTACATTGACATTTATCAAGATGTTAAGAAGTTTCAATGGTATTTATGTCAGATTAAGCCACTGAAAAGGTGGTGGAAATTATTGGACTGGAATCATTTTGAAGAAAACCAGTAGCAATTAGCATGAAATTAGTTTTAAATTTATGAAACTGAAAAATAGTGTAAACCATTTGCAAGGTAAATTAAGTCTGGATTGTTGCATTTAAAACAGAAAATGTGCATAAAATATAATGTACATATATGCAGTGCAAGAACACTATCTGTGGCCTCGGTAGTGGTTTCACAATCTGACCTGGGTAGTGGTTTCACTATCTGTGGCCTGGGTTGTGGTTTCACAATCTGACCTGGGTAGTGGTTTCACTATCTGTGGCCTGGGTTGTGGTTTCACTATCTGTAGCCTGGGTAGTGATTTCACTATGTGCCTGGGTTGTGGTTTCACTATCTGTGGCCTGGGTAGTGGTTTCACAATCTGGCCTGCAGTCACTATCTGAGTAGTGGGTTTGTAGGTAAACATTTATCTGTAGGAAATGGAGCTACAGTTACTTAAAGGGACACACAGCAATCTTGATTTGATTGTTCAATCATTAGTTTTAATTATAAGAATAATATTAAGCGATTTATTTTTGCATATTATTAATTTTTGATATTATTGCACCAATAATATATTAAAACTTATTGTATAATAAGACCAAATGGTGAATACTTACATGTTGATTTATTTAAAGGGTTACATTTAATCAGTAAAAATGATACTGGATATATAAATCGAGACACTTCAAGATTGCCGTGTGTCCCTTTAGATGCAACTATTATTTGTATAACCAAGAACTGATCATGTTCTGCCTTGCTGCATGAATTACTAACATTTCTTGAAAGTGCTAATTTGAACTCTTGTGATATTGTACATACACTATGAAATAAAAACAAACACTTAAACTTATGTTGTATTGTTCATGTTTCTGTTCCTGACCAAACTGACAGGCGCGTAGCGTACTCATTTACTCACGTGAGTAAACTTTTCAAACGAAGGCTCAAAAAATAAAAACTCGAAAAACGCAATAAAAATCATTATACCATAATTTTCAGTTCTAAGGTGAATGAAATGTTAAGGAATAATGGTATTTTCGACAGGATTTAAATCTTATCATCCTGACCCTAAAATGCACCAGAAGTCGCGTACGAGCGTTTATTTTTGAAAAAATTCCCGGGCCCCCACCAGCGGGAGGGGGACAACACCCTCCCGCACCTACTCCGGTTAGTAATTGCCTGACATTGTCAACACTGTACAGTGGTGTTGAGCAATTCCGCACACAAATCGTGGAGGAAAGACTTCCAGGACTTAACAAAAACTGGTATATAGAGCAATGGATACCTCCAATGAACAGTCGGGTAAAATTTCGGCTTAGTTTGTTGGATAGGGTGTTTTTTTGGGTGTTAATTACATGTATCAATGGCAGGATCAATCTGGAGTCCTTTGCATTTAGCTCACCTGAGCCGAAGTCTGTCTGTCAGGTCATCAACAATTGTAAAAAAAACATCCCTAATACCACATGGTCATTTTTGATCAGACTTCACATGGATGATTCCAGATTTGTTAAAATTAGGTCAACGAAACCAACATCCAAGATAAAAGGTTAAACTTTAAAAAAATCATCTCAAGAACCACTGAACATATTTCTACAGTTTTTGTTTATTAATGATCCTCATCCCCTCGACTACCAAGTTTGTTCAAATGAAGTCCCTGGTGTCAAAAATGGCTGCCTCCCGATAGTCCAAAGTTTGTATAAAGAGATTTTACATAGACATAGGGGAAAACTACAAGGCACAGAGCTCTCATATATTACATGTAGCATTAGCTTATGGTCCTGTACCAAGTTTGTTCAAATGGTGACCCTGGGGTTCAATCCATAGAGTTAAACAGGAAAATCTTTAAAAAGTCTTTTCTGAAATTACAAGGTCTAGAGGTATCCTGTTTTGCATGTAGCATATGCATAAGCCTACGGTCTTCTTCCTGAGGTCAAATGTAGCCCAGGGCTTATGGTTCTCTATCAAGTTTGTTCAAAAGCGGACCATGCAGATTAATTTAGCCCTATCGGGGTCAAATGTTTTACATAGACTTTTATAGGGAAAAACCTTAAAACATTTTTTCTCTGAAACTACAGTTATACACTTACTGAGCATGAACAGACAGATACAACCACCCAACCAGCCTATGGGTAATAAATTGGAAACCGTTGAGATCGCCACCCTATAACCATATATACTAACTGGGCATGAACAGATGGATACAACCATCCAACCAGCCTATGGGTAATAAATTGGAAACCGTAGAGATCGCCACCATATAACCATATATACTAACTGGGCATGAACAAATGGATACAACCAACCAACCAGCCTATGGGTAATAAATTAGAAACCGTTGAGATCGCCACCCTATAACCATATATACTAACTGGGCATGAACAGATGGATACAACCATCCAACCAGCCTATGGGTAATAAATTGGAAACCGTTGAGATCGCCACCCTATAACCATATATACTAACGGCATGGACAGATGGATACAACCACCCAACCAGCCTATGGGTAATAAATTGGAAACCGTTGAGATCGCCACCCTATAACCATATATACTAACTGGGCATGAACAGATGGATTCAACCATCCAACCAGCCTATGGGTAATAAATTGGAAACCGTTGAGATCGCAACCCCACCCTATAACCATATATACTAACTGGGCATGGACAGATGGATACAACCATCCAGCCAGCCTATGGGTAATAAATTGGAAACCGTTGAGATCACCACCCTATAACAATATATACTAAGTGGGCATGAGCAGATGGATACAACCATCCAAACAGCCTATGGGTAATAAATTGGAAACCATTGAGATCGCCACCTTATAACCATATATACTAACTGGGCATGAATAGATGGATACAACCACCCAACCAGCCTATGGGTAATAAATTGGTAACCGTTGAGATCGCCACCCTATAACCATATATACTAACTGGGCATGAACAGATGGATATAACCATCCAACCAGCCTATGGGTAATACATTGGAAACCGTTGAGATCGCCACCCTATAACCATATAGACTAACTGGGCATGAACAGATGGATACAACCACCCAACCAGCCTATGGGTAATAAATTAAACCGTTGAGATCGCCACCCTATAACCATATATACTAACTGGGCATGAACAGACGGATACAACCATCCAACCAGCCTATGGGTAATAAATTGGAAACCGTTGAGATCACCACCCTATAACCATATATACTAAGTGGGCATGAACAGATGGATACAACCATCCAACCAGCCTATGGGTAATAAATTGGAAACCGTTGAGATCGCCACCCTATAACCATATATACTAAGTGGGCATGAACAGATGGATACAACCATCCATCCAGCCTATGGGTAATAAATTGGAAACCATTGAGATCGCCACCTTATAACCATATATACTAACTGGGTATGAACAGATGGATACAACCCCCAACCAGCCTATGGGTAATACATTGGTAACCGTTGAGATCGCCACCCTATAACCATATATACTAACTGGGCATGAACAGATGGATACAACCATCCAACCAGCCTATGGGTAATACATTGGAAACCGTTGAGATCGCCACCCTATAACCATATATACTAACTGGGCATGAACATATGGATACAACCACCCAACCAGCCTATGGGTAATAAATTAGAAACCGTTTAGATCGCCACCCTATAACCATATATACTAACTGGGCATGAACAGATGGATACAACCATCCAACCAGCCTATGGGTAATAAATTGGAAACCGTTGATATCGCCACCCTATAACCATATGTACTAACTGGGCATGAACAGATGGATACAAACACCCAACCAGCCTATGGGTAATAAATTGGAAACCGTTGAGATCGCCACCCTATAACCATATATACTAACGGCATGGACAGATGGATACAACCACCCAACCAGCCTATGGGTAATAAATTGGAAACCGTTGAGATCGCCACCCTATAACCATATATACTAACTGGGCATGAACAGATGGATTCAACCATCCAACCAGCCTATGGGTAATAAATTGGAAACCGTTGAGATCGCCACCTTATAACCATATATACTAACTGGGCATGGACAGATGGATACAACTATCCAACCACCCTATGGGTAATAAATTGGAAACCGTTGAGATCACCACCCTATAACAATATATACTAAGTGGGCATGAGCAGATGGATACAACCATCCAAACAGCCTATGGGTAATAAATTGGAAACCATTGAGATCGCCACCTTATAACCATATATACTAACTGGGCATGAATAGATGGATACAACCACCCAACCAGCCTATGGGTAATAAATTGGTAACCGTTGAGATCGCCACCCTATAACCATATATACTAACTGGGCATGAACAGATGGATATAACCATCCAACCAGCCTATGGGTAATACATTGGAAACCGTTGAGATCGCCACCCTATAACCATATAGACTAACTGGGCATGAACAGATGGATACAACCACCCAACCAGCCTATGGGTAATAAATTAAACCGTTGAGATCGCCACCCTATAACCATATATACTAACTGGGCATGAACAGACGGATACAACCATCCAACCAGCCTATGGGTAATAAATTGGAAACCGTTGAGATCACCACCCTATAACCATATATACTAAGTGGGCATGAACAGATGGATACAACCATCCAACCAGCCTATGGGTAATAAATTGGAAACCGTTGAGATCGCCACCCTATAACCATATATACTAAGTGGGCATGAACAGATGGATACAACCATCCATCCAGCCTATGGGTAATAAATTGGAAACCATTGAGATCGCCACCTTATAACCATATATACTAACTGGGTATGAACAGATGGATACAACCCCCAACCAGCCTATGGGTAATACATTGGTAACCGTTGAGATCGCCACCCTATAACCATATATACTAACTGGGCATGAACAGATGGATACAACCATCCAACCAGCCTATGGGTAATACATTGGAAACCGTTGAGATCGCCACCCTATAACCATATATACTAACTGGGCATGAACATATGGATACAACCACCCAACCAGCCTATGGGTAATAAATTAGAAACCGTTTAGATCGCCACCCTATAACCATATATACTAACTGGGCATGAACAGATGGATACAACCATCCAACCAGCCTATGGGTAATAAATTGGAAACCGTTGATATCGCCACCCTATAACCATATGTACTAACTGGGCATGAACAGATGGATACAAACACCCAACCAGCCTATGGGTAATAAATTGGAAACCGTTGAGATCGCCACCCTATAACCATATATACTAAGTGGGCATGAACAGATGGATACAACCACCCAACCAGCCTATGGGTAATAAATTGGAAACCGTTGAGATCGCCACCCTATAACCATATATACTAACTGGGCATGAACAGATGGATACAACCATCCAACCAGCCTATGGGTAATAAATTGGAAACCGTTGAGATCGCCACCCTATAACCATATATACTAACTGGGCATGGACAGATGGATACAACCATCCAACCAGCCTATGGGTAATAAATTGGAAACCGTTGAGATCACCACCCTATAACCATATATACTAAGTGGGCATGAGCAGATGGATACAACCATCCAACCAGCCTATGGGTAATACATTGAAAACCATTGAGATCGCCACCTTATAACCATATATACTAACTGGGCATGAATAGATGGATACAACCACCCAACCAGCCTATGGGTAATAAATTGGTAACTGTTGAGATCGCCACCCTATAACCATATATACTAACTGGGCATGAACAGATGGATACAACCATCCAACCAGCCTATGGGTAATACATTGGAAACCGTTGAGATCGCCACCCTATAACCATATATACTAACTGGGCATGAACAGATGGATACAACCACCCAACCAGCTTATGGGTAATAAATTAAACCGTTGAGATCGCCACCCTATAACCATATATACTAACTGGGCATGAACAGATGGATACAACCATCCAACCAGCCTATGGGTAATAAATTGGAAACCGTTGAGATCGCCACCCTATAACCATATATACTAAGTGGGCATGAATAGATGGATACAACCATCCAACCAGCCTATGGGTAATAAATTGGAAACCATTGAGATCGCCACCTTATAACCATATATACTAACTGGGCATGAACAGATGGATACACCACCCAACCAGCCTATGGGTAATAAATTGGTAACCGTTGAGATCGCCACCCTATAACCATATATACTAACTGGGCATGAACAGATGGATACAACCATCCAACCAGCCTATGAGTAATACATTGGAAACCGTTGAGATCGCCACCCTATAACCATATATACTAACTGGGCATGAACATATGGATACAACCACCCAACTAGCCTATGGGTAATAAATTAGAAACCGTTGAGATCGCCACCCTATAACCATATATACTAACTGGGCATGAACAGATGGATACAACCATCCAACCAGCCTATGGGTACTAAATTGGAAACCGTTGATATCGCCACCCTATAACCATATATACTAACTGGGCATGAACAGATGGATACAACCACCCAACCAGCCTATGGGTAATAAATTGGAAACCGTTGAGATCGCCACCCTATAACCATATATACTAAGTGGGCATGAACAGATGGATACAACCACCCAACCAGCCTATGGGTAATAAATTGGAAACCGTTGAGATCGCCACCCTATAACCATATATACTAAGTGGGCATGAACAGATGGATACAACCATCCAACCAGCCTATGGGTAATAAATTGGAAACCTTTGAGATCGCCACCCTATAACCATATATACTAACTGGGCATGAACAGATGGATACAACCATCCAACCAGCCTATGGGTAATAAATTGGAAACCGTTGAGATCGCCACCCTATAACCATATATACTAACTGGGCATGAACAGATGGATACAACCATCCAACCAGCCTATGGGTAATAAATTGGAAACCGTTGAGATCGCCACCCTATAACCATATATACTAACTGACTGCAGTTATGGGTATAAGGTTGTTTGTTGTTTTCAAAACCAGCTGTAACGTATAGAGGACCAAATGCTGTTTACCAGTTTTTGGAAAATATGATAGAAGAAGAAAAGTGGTGTAAAAAAAACTATGAATACACATTTTAAGAAAGATTTGGTGATGACGACGAAAGAAGAAGCTATATTCCAAAAATCTAAATCATGCCATATTTGCGGCAATGGTTTTGTAACAACTCTCAAAAAAGATGACCCAAGTCGTACAGTAGCATATGAAAACTCTGTTAGAACAGTTAGTGATCATTGTCATATAACTGGAAAGTTTAGGGGAAGCGCTCACAATATATGTAATATTGATTTTAGGCTGACTAGAAAAATTCCTGTTGTGTTTCATAATTTGAAAGGATATGGTTCTCACTTTATAATGCAACACATCGGAAAGTTTAAAAAAGAAATAAATGTTATACCGAATAACATGGCAAAGTACATGGCTTTTATGTTAGGAAAAAGTTTAGTGTTTATTGACAGTTTCCAGTTTATGCCTCAATTGCTTGATAATTTAGTAAAAAACATCCCCTCGTTTCAATACACCTCGCAAGAATACTCTGGCGACAAGCTAAAATTAATAAAAAGAAAAGGCGTTTATCCGTATGATTAAATGAACAGTTTTGAACGTTTCAATGAAACTAAATTACCTGGCAAAGATAGTTTTTATTCACAATTAAATGATGAGCATATTTCAAATGCAGATTATGATCATGCTAAAAAAATATGGAAAACATTGAAGATTAAAAATATGGGAGAATATCATGATCTGTATCTTAAGACTGATGTGCAATGTTAATAAACTTGTTACTACACTAAAAAATAAGGAAAAGTATGTCGTGCATTTTAGAAACTTAGAATTGTATAAAAAGCTTCGATTAAAGGTGACAAAAATACATCGAATACTACAGTTTGATGAATCGAAGTGATTAAAGACATACATAGACTTTAATACTGCCAAGAGAACAGCTGGTAAAAATGCTTTTGAAAAGGATTTCTTCAAACTGATGAACAATTCAGTTTTTGGTAAAACTATGGAAAATTTGAGAAATATAATTAATGTTAAATTTACTCACGACGAGGAGGTCGTTTAAAATATGCAGCAAGGCCTTCATTTATTTCTTGTAAAATGTTTAATGAAAATGTATTTGCCATAAACAGAATAAAAGAACGATTAGCTTTAAATCGTCCTTTTTATGTTGGCTGTGTATTTTAGACTTGTCAAACTATTTGAAGTATGATTTCCATTACAACTACATTAAAAATAAATATGATAAAAAAAGCTAAATTATTATTTACTGATAACGATTCCTTGTGTTATGAAACAAAAACCAAAGATGTGTATGCAGAATTTTACTAGGATAAAAAACCTTTTGACAATTGCGATTATGATCCAAAAAGTAAGTTTCATTTTAATGATAATAAAAAGGTTATTGGCAAGATGATAGATGAAAATTATTGGACTATGAAGTAAACTATATCCGTATATGTTAGATAATGAGGTTAGTGCGCAAAATGCAAAGGTGTTAAAAAGTGTGTTGTTAAAAAACAAATAGCACACGATGATTACAAACAGATTTTGTTTACAGCAACAGAAAGTCACCATGAGATGAAAGTTATTAGATCACAAAAGCATAACATAAGCAGCTATGTAATAAATACATTTTTTATCAGCTTATGATGATAAAAGATACAAACTAGATAATGGACAAGATACATTAGCATACAAGTAAAATACTCCATGGTAAAAAGCGATACGTGCAGCGATGATGAAGACAATTGTCCGTCTGACTTTGCCTGATCAATTGCAAATTGTTTAGTTATTTACAAACATTAATAGATAGTGAGGGTATGGGCAAAGTTCTTCCGAAGTAGAGGGTGATTAATTAAGGTTTGACAGATAGTGGGGTATAGGCAAAGTTTTTCCTAAGCGGAGGGCAATCAAGAATTTGTACAGTTGTAAAAGATGTCTGACATCAAATATGCCGTCACCATTTGGTGCTTGCAATTGTGTTGGTGCATCTGGTGACATCTGATAACTATTTGATTGATGGTCGCGAGGGCCGAAAACTGGCCTGGTACCCCCACTATCTATACTACTTGCATCGACAATGTTTTTACCCAATCAATAGGGCCTACCTGCTTGTGTTTAGTATGTTGCATTGACAATGTGTTTTTACTCCATCAATAAAGCCTGCATGCTTGTGATAAGCCTTTTGCATCGACAATGTCTTTTTAATGAATCAATAAAGCCTGCCTGCTTGTGATAAGTCTTTTGCATCGACAATGTGTTTTTATTCGATCGATAGAGCCTGCCTGCTTGTGTTAAGTCTGTTACATTGACAATGTGTTTTTACTCAATCAATAGAGCCTGCCTGCTTGTGTTTATTCTGTTGCATCGACAATGTGTTTTTACTCAATCAATAGAGCCTGCCTGCTTGTGTTTAGTCTGTTGCATCAACAGTGTGTTTTACTCAATCAATAGAGCCTGCCTGCTTGTGTTTAGTCTGTTACATCGACAATGTGTTTTTACTCCATCAATGGAGCCTGCCTGCTTGTATTTAGTCTGTGCATCGACAATGTGTTTTTACTCAATCAATAGAGCCTGCCTGCTTGTGTTTAGTCTGTTGAATCGACAATGTGTTTTTACTCAATCAAAAGAGCCTGCCTGCCTGTGTTTAGTCTGTTGCATTGACAATGTGTTTTTACTCAATCAATAGAGCCTGACTGCTTGTGTTTAGTCTGTTGCATCGACAATGTGTTTTTACTCAATCAATAGAGCCTGCCTGCTTGTGTTTAGTCTGTTGCTACGACAATGTGTTTTAACTCCATCAACAGGGCCAGCCTGCCTGCTTGTGTTTAGTCTGTTGCATCGACAATGTGTTTTTACTCAATCTGTAGAGCCTGCCTGCTTGTGTTTAGTCTGTTGCATCGACAATGTGTTTTTACTGAATCAGTAAAGCCTGCCTGCTTGTGTTTAGTCTGTTGCATCGACAATGTGTTTTTACTCAATCTGTAGAGCCTGTCTGCTTGTGTTTAGTCTGTTGCATCGACGATGTGTTTTTACTCAATCAATAGAGCCTGCCTGCTTGTGTTTAGTCTGTTGCATCGACAATGTGTTTTTACTCAATCAATAGAGCCTGCCTGCTTGTGTTTAGTCCGTTGCATCGACAATGTGTTTTTACTCAACCAGTAGAGCCTGCCTGCTTGTGTTTAGTCCAATGCATCGACAATGTGTTTTCACTCTATCAATAAAGCATGCCTGCTTGTGTTTAGTCTGTTGTATCAACAATCTGTTTTAACTCCATCAATAGAGCCTGCCTGATTGTGATTAATTTGTTGCTTCGACAATGTGTTTTACTCAATCAATAGAGTCTGCCTGCTTGTGTTTAGTCTGTTGCATCGACAATGTGTTTTTACTCAATCAATAGAGCCTGCCTGCTTGTGTTTGGTCCGTTGCATCGACAATGTGTTTTTACTCAACCAGTAGAGCCTGCCTGCTTGTGTTTAGTCCAATGCATCGACAATGTGTTTTCACTCAATCAATAAAGCATGCCTGCTTGTGTTTAGTCTGTTGCATCAACAATCTGTTTTAACTCCATCAATAGAGCCTGCCTGCTTGTGTTTAGTCTGTTGCATCGACAATCTACTTTTACTCCATCAATAGAGCCTGCCTGAGTGTGATTAATTTATTGGTTCGACAATGTGTTTTTACTCAACCAATAGAGCCTGCCTGCTTGTGTTTAGTCTGTTGCATCGACAATGTGTTTTTACTCAATCAATAGAGCCTGCCTGCTTGTGTTTAGTCTGTTGCATCGACAATGTGTTTTTACTCAATCAGTAGAGCCTGCCTGCTTGTGTTTAGTCGGTTGCCTCGACAATGTGTTTTTACTCAATCAATAGAGCCTGCCTGCTTGTGTTTAGTCCGTTGCATCGACAATGTGTTTTTACTCAACCAGTAGAGCCTGCCTGCTTGTGTTTAGTCCATTGCATCGACAATGTGTTTTCACTCAATCAATAAAGCATGCCTGCTTGTGTTTAGTCTGTTGCATCGACAATCTGTTTTAACTGCACCAATAGAGCCTGCCTGCTTGTGTTTAGTTTGTTGCATCGACAATGTGTTTTTACTCAATCAATAGAGCCTGCCTGCTTGTGTTTAGTCCGTTGCATCGACAATGTGTTTTTACTCAACCAGTAGAGCCTGCCTGCTTGTGTTTAGTCCATTGCATCGACAATGTGTTTTCACTCAATCAATAAAGCCTGCCTGCTTGTGTTAAGTCTGTTGCATCGACAATCTGTTTTAACTGCACCAATAGAGCCTGCCTGCTTGTGTTTAGTTTGTTGCATCGACAATGTGTTTTTACTCCATCGATAGAGCCTGCCTGCTTGTGTTTAGTCTGTTGCATCGACAATGTGTTTTTACTCAATCAATAGAGCCTGCCTTCTTGTGTTTAGTCTGTTGCATCGACAATGTGTTTTACTCAATCAATAGAGCCTTCCTACTTGTGTTTAGTCTGGTGCATCGACAATGTGTTTTTACTCAATCAATAGAGCCTGCCTGCTTGTGTTTAATCTGTTGCATCGATAATGTGTTTTTACTCCGTAAATAGAGCCTGCTTGCTTGTGTTTAGTATGTTGCATCGACAATGTGTTTTACTCAATCAATAGAGCCTTCCTGCTTGTGTTTAGTCTGTTGCATCGACAATGTGTTTTTACTCCATCAATAGAGCCTGCTTGCTTGTGTTTAGTATGTTGCATCGACAATGTGTTTTACTCAATCAATAGAGCCTGCCTGCTTGTGTTTAGTCTGTTGAATCGACAATATGTTTTACTCGATCAATAGAGCCTGCCTGCTTGTGTTTAGTATGTTGCATCGACAATGTGTTTTACTCAATCAATAGAGCCTGCCTGCCTGCTTGTGTTTAGTCTGTTGCATCGACAATGTGTTTTACTCAATCAATAGAGCCTTCCTGCTTGTGTTTAGTCTGTTGCATCGACAATGTGTTTTTACTCATTCAATAGAGCCTGCCTGCTTGTGTTTAGTATGTTGCATCGACAATGTGTTTTACTCAATCAATAGAGCCTGCCTGCCTGTGTTTAGTCTGTTGCATCGACAATGTGTTTTACTCAATCAAAAGAGCCTGCCTGCTTGTGTTTAGTATGTTGCATCGACAATGTGTTTTACTCAATCAATAGAGCCTGCCTGCTTGTGTTTAGTCTGTTGCATCGACAATGTGTTTTTACTCAATCAATAGAGCCTGCCTTCTTGTGATTAGTCTGTTGCATCGACAATGTGTTTTTACTCAATCAATAGAGCCTGCCTGCTTGTGTTTAGTCTGTTGCATCGACAATGTGTTTTTACTCAATCAATAGAGCCTGCCTTCTTGTGTTTAGGCTGATGCATCGACAATGTGTTTTACTCAATCAATTGAGCCTGCCCGCTTTTGATTAGTTTGTTGCATCGACAATGTTTTTTTCACTCAATCAATAGAGCCTGCCTGCTTGTGTTTAGTTTGTTGCATCGACAATGTGTTTTCACTCCATCAATAGGGCCTGCCTGCTTGTGTTTAGTATGTTGCATCGACAATGTGTTTTCACTCGATCAATAGAGCCTGCCTGCTTGTGTTTAGTTTGTTGCATCGACAATGTGTTTTCACTCCATCAATAGGGCCTGCCTGCTTGTGTTTAGTATGTTGCATCGACAATGGGTTTTCACTCGATCAATAGAGCCTGCCTGATTGTGTTTAGTTTGTTGCATCGACAATGGGTTTTCACTCGATCAATAGAGCCTGCCTGATTGTGTTTAGTTTGTTGCATCGACAATGTGTTTTCACTCGATCAATAGAGCCTGCCTGATTGTGTTTTGTTTGTTGCATCTACAATTTGTAATTACTCCATCAATAGAGCCTGCCTGCTTGTGTTTAGTTTGTTGCATCGCTAATGTGTTTTCACTCCATCAATAGAGCCTGCCTGCTTGTGTTTAGTATGTTGCATCGACAATGTGTTTTCACTCGATCAATAGAGCCTGCCTGATTGTGTTTTGTTTGTTGCATCGACAATGTGTTTTCACTCAATCAATAGAGCCTGCCTGCTTGTGTTTAGTATGTTGCATCGACAATGTGTTTTCACTCGATCAATAGAGCCTACCTGTCTGTGTTTAGTTTGTTGCATCGACAATGTGTTTTGCGACAAGGACTATCACAACCTGACTTCTATGGTGATGTGATTTATAAACTTCGTAAGATTCTTGATCATGAACACTTCCATACTATCTTTGTTAAACTTGTTAAAAAGTATATCAAAAGAGGTTATGACCCTATCATTTTGCAACTTACTGCATGCTTGGTGGTGGACCCTTTTACAGTTCGCCACTATGCTTTCCTCTTTAATTGCGCGATGACCGGACAGATTGTGGACCCTATGATGACGCCTACCTAAAGCCCATTGGAACGGTGGCGTTTGATGTTTGTCTATGATCTTTCTTGTCGTGCCCTTAATCGTTTATTCTCTTACTGCTATGGCTTCTGCCAAGTCATCGAGTACCTTCATTGTGGCTTTCTAGGCTATTGTTTTTTTGTATTATATTTACACGAGCATATTTGTGTTTTACTTATATTGCCTATTGATGCTGCCTTGTTGGTTAGAGATTATATTATGGCGGGGATTTCTTTATTTACACTGTCCAGTTTTAATGGGATGGCAGTAGGGTAAGTGTGAGGTTTGGTGCACCCTAGAACCGGTTTAAACCCCCAGTGGCCTACTTTGCCACTGACCGTTCCAAGGCGGTAGCCCTATTGTCAACCCTTTTGTGTTTGTGATGTCGTTTGCATTTATTATTGCTTTTGCCTTCTTGTTTGTCTGTTTGCGTGTTTGTTTCTGTGTTTTGTGGTTGACTGTCCTGCTTGAATGCTACTTTCCCTGTCCGATCTTTTTATATTTCTTTTCACTCAATCAATAGAGCCTGCCTGCATGTGTTTAGTCTGTTGCATCGACAATGTGTTTTTACTCAATCAATAGAGCCTGCTTGCTTGTGTTTAAACTCTTTTCAGTGGTTCGTGAATGGTGTGGAAGGTAAATTTGAAAGAAAAGGAAGACATCCAAATGTGTGTTTTATTAACTGGTTGCTGGTATAGGCCTTATTCCAGTATCAAGGAGTGTCGTTGTTGAATATGTGAGAATGTTTTGAATACAAGTATTTTTTCCCCTGATTTTATCATCAACTGAAGATGGATTAACAACAGAAACACCTGAATGGAGTACATTATTATGACACTGTCAATAGCTTTCAAAAATTATCCACTGGTTAGGTCTAATGGTAATGCCATAAAGTTACAAAAGAGAAGAAGGGACAACTGGTAAAAATAACTGGAAACCATATAAACATATATGTTTTATTTAAGAAAATTTTAATAGTGATTAAAATGAGTGTACCGTCACAAACATGTAAATACATGAAACGCGGTACATAATGATGTTTTCTACGACGCATCTCTTCTCAGTATTCAGGGTATTACTAAGATTTTACACTTTTTTTCCCCCTTCAAAATGAATATAAAACATTAATCTATTATAACTGTCTGGAAGTTATATGTCTGTAACATTTTAAAGGCAAATTCTCTTTATTATATATACTAAAGGAAAACAAACGCAATTCAGGAATTTCCGCTATATAATGTATGTGATATTTTCTGATATATATTATTAATGAGTTGGTGTTTATACTAGTATAGTATAATAACGAGAGACACGGAGTTATGTTATGATGTTTACTACACAAGCTAAAGATAGGAACTATTTAGTATGGTATGAGAGAGGCATATGCCTACAAAGTATGATTGACAGATAGAGAGGAGGAGCTAGGCTAATTATCAATGATTGTAAGAAGTCCATGACAATGTATATATACAAGATGTTTTGCAAACAAAAATGGTTGCAGCTAGTTAGAAGCCGTGCTACTGTTAACTTTTTGAAAACATTATACTTTGTAACACTAAATTCTTATATCCTGAACTTCCTCTTTGGAATTTTGAGCCATTTCATTACTGTATTTATTTAATGTTAAAATATTGCAAAAGTTTACAGCCTAAGTTTGCTCACCTGCTTGAGCCAAACGCGTATTCTATCAATTTGAAACGATACTCTTTGGTATTTTATATGTTGTTTTAGTATTTTAGGAAATGTATGATATTGCCATGTACCATTCGATTTACAGTAGCATATTTTACATACACTTTCTAGAGAAAATTTCAGAGTTGCGTTTCTGTGTTTCCTTTAGTATATATCAAACACGTTGAATACATCAATTATAATAATCCATGACAGGGTTTCCTCCCAAAACGAGTCACCTATTTTGGAGGGTTTTCACACAAAGTTTATTTTTGTATTGTTTTAAAAACACGGTTATGTCTAGAACACAAAGAAATATAAAAAGATTGGACAGGGAAAGTAACATTCAAGGAGGACAGTCAACCACAAAACACAGAAACAAACACGCAAACAGACAAACAAGAAGGCAAAAGCAATAACAAATGCAAACGACATCACAAACACAAAAGGGTTGACAATAGGGCTACCGCCTTGGAACGGTCAGTGGCAAAGTAGGCCACTGTGTAAACATCTGTATACCTGGTACAATAATTATATCCCACAAAGTCATTCAATCTATTGTTAATAACGTTATAAAATTTAAGAGGGAGCATGTGTCAAATATGCTCCGTTCATTGATGTGTTCTGAATCTAGACAAGTGGTTAGCTTACTTGCCTTTCGTACGAGAGGCCCCATGTTTGATTCCCGGTGGTGTCACCCCTAGACAATTTAGACAAGAAACAGTAAAAGTAGGCCCTCAGAAAGCTGTCAGTTTCATGTGAGGCCAGCACATTAACCTGCGTACGTTTGTGTTTTAAACATAATTGTAAATATGTCAGTATTAAAGACATCACACTGACTTCTTGAATTTGTTTCTTGCAGATGACAATCGCGAATCTTGCAAACACTGTTAAACTACATTTAGATTACAGTTAGACGAAAACAAATATCTTAAAATCATATTTAGATACAAACAAATTATCTTGGTGTGGAGTTACGTATTCACAACAAAGAATGACTAATATTCCAAATCCATTTTGGAAAGATATTTTAAAGTCACACTCTAATACTATCCAGGCCCAATCCAATGAATATAGATCTATACTTTTATTCATCCCATCTTCTATTTTATAACGAAAATGTCAGGGTAGGGACCAAAAAAGCTATTTTATAATATCTTGGTTTGATAAAGGAATGTATACATTACATAATGACATTACAAAAAAATGATGGGCGTTTGTACACATAGGAAGAATTTTTGCTATTTCAAGTTTCATTTCGACATACTGTTCTATAAACTAGTGGTAAGTTATGGTAAACTAATGTGCGTGAATGATCCGAGTTATTGATCTGAGTAAGTATTATTGATTAAGGATTTTGTTTTATATATTTTTGTTAAAATATATTAATGTTGTAAGATGTACAAGGGGATGTCCTCCTCGACCCCTCATACATCATTGGACGGGGAGAATAAATGGGGTTTTGGAGACCGAAGAAACACAACAAAAAACTAAACAAACCGACCTAAAATGTGATGAAAATTACCTAAAACACCATTCAACCAACAAACCAAACCAATCATTCCTGTTCTCTCTACCCATAAGCGGACTTCGTTACAGAAATGTTGCGTCTATATGCATTTTCAAAAACAAATGGTCTGTTTCAAATAATCCTAATATTAGCATCAATAAACTTCCATATGCACAACAGCTGCTCATGTGACTCGCATTAGTTCTTGCATACCGGATAAGGCTATCCACGTTTTACATGGGAGATGGAAAGTCTTATCTTTATGGGTAAAGATAAAAGTCACCAACATCTGGTATGCATGAAAACATGCAAAACGTTAGTAGCTGGCGGCGTCAACGCACATCATGTCTCTGATATGCAAGAAAAAGAATCTATCATGGGTATTCGGTTCAGATGGTATTCAGATGGCAGAGCCTCGGTTCCGATAAAAACACTTATACCTCGGGTTGGAATTCCCTATCTTCACCGGATACCCATGAATGATTCTTATCATGAATGATTCTTATGGAGCATATATAACTTACATTCTTCCGTTCACATACAAAGAATTTGAAAGAAAAAGGTAAAGTCAAATGCGGTACAAAAAGCAACACGTTTCGTGCGTAGTGTATGCATAGGATTTTATATCACAGGTTTGTTTTAATAAACACCCAGGTCTGAGCGTCGACCGATAAACACGGTTCTAGAGTGAGTTTATTGCCAGCAACATGATGAATACACCGTTGTGTATATGAGTGTATAATATGACCATCCTGAAAATAAACAGCACACATCATTATTATTTGTATTAACGTTTCTTATAGTGTAATGTAATCACAAACGGATTTGTGTAAAACACGCACATATTTATTTTTGAAATCGTCTCTTTTAATTTGATAAAGAAATGTGTTTTCATTATATGTGATCAAGTTTTGCACACTTAGGGTTTACCCGACCTTTTCAACCAATCAGTTGCCTCAGATTTTTAAATACTTATTACAATCAGTCTTTGGATTAAGAGTGTGACCTATATTGAGACTATCGATAAAACCTATGGTAAACACTAAGTCGGATAGAGTCCAAGAAGAACAATTGTTTTAAATGACCGAGTTTATATTTATTTTTATTATTATTATTATTATTATTATTATTATTATTATTATTTTTAGTATTATTAATTGTGTTGACTTTCTTTCACCTTAGTAATTGTCCATTTCTGATTTTCTGCAGACTGACAATCTAAAATTGTTAATTTCTTAGAATCCTCTTGGTAACCAAGGCAACCATCATATATTCGAATGTCACCTTGAACCGTCAATCGCCACATCTAGAATACAATTGATAAAAGTGTACACTTACATACATAAATATCTTGTATTGAAAAAGTGTCTAAATCACATAAAATGATTTATCACATGAAATGGCTCCTAGTTGAAGTCATGCATAACATAAATATCATATGACAGTAAAATGGTGTAACTTGACGTTATTCTAAGGCACCCTTTCTGACGTCAAGTGACTATGTACTGTTTAAGGTATTAATATTATATGCTCCTAAAAGCCTCTTTTTCATGGCCATAGTTGGTCTTAAAACAGTGTTATACTATAATAGAAATATAGAAAAAAAACAGTAATAGTACAGTATCAATAATCCAATGTACTTGTATTTAAAACGTAAGTCATATAACTGACCAACCTTATTATAACTACAACTACAAATGGTTTACTTTGAACCGCAGATTCAGCAAAATGGGGAAGAAGGGGGATATTATAAACTGAAGATACCAATGCGAGAATGGTACTCATAGAAAATACTTGCAATGGCATTTTTCTTTATTAATAACTACAGTTTTAAACACATTTTTTTAAATGGTGTCTTAAACTAGAGAGAAGTGGAGAGAGAGTCATCAGGGGAGATAAGTCACTGGTTTCTCATTAAAATGTACTTTACATACCTGATTTCCACGCATCCCATGACAGGGCATCAGTTTCACCTCCACGCCAGCAATTCTGTCAAGACACCACGTTCCAATTTTATTTTTAATCTGAAATTTGTGGGGGAAAATAGTTTATTAACACAATAAGAATACGTCTAAGGAATTAAACTCTTACGTATTCCCGATAAACATTTAAAAGGGGCACAAGGCAATCTTAGAAGTATTTATCAAGCATTAAAAGAAGCACTTCGGGTTAATAATCAACTATCATTTTGACTTTTAACCTGCTTGTATATATAGTGAAAAAACACGACACTTTGCGTTTTCAAGTTTTTTTTTTTAAAATGTTATTCATTTAAAAATAACAGCATGACTCCTGCTTAACTTCGCTACATATATAATGAAGTGTTTACAAGACAAAAAAATCTAGAACAGCAAATGAAACGATGTATAAAGTTGAGTGTATCAAAAAAAAAAAGTCAGTAAAAGAAAATTGACATACATGTTCTATCTATGGCAGACTGGTAGATATATTTAAAACATGTTTCATATGTGTCAGGTGTATGCCAAAACCCGTATTTTACTTCAAAATATAGGAAAAAATCGATTTGCAGGAGGTGAACCCCCTTTCGCATCCTCCCCACATCGCGCGCTAAATGCCACTATCCCTTAAAAAATCCTGGGGAAGGCCCTGTATACTGAACATATACTGAACATAAAATGAAACGTCCGCTGATGTTGATGCTGATTGTCTAGACAGCAAAACATGAAAAGAAATAATGATGTTTTAAGAATATTTAGATAGACCGACAACAATAGTCCAAGAATGGTTTTGAAACGTTCAGTTAACAAGGGAGTTAGACCCCTTTTCTCTTAAAACATGCATTTTGGCCACAAAACAAATTAAATCTATGTTTGAGAGGGTTTGCAAGCGTCTGACCACAGCAGAGGGACCAACTGACCTCAAAGGGTTCGCCTTTCCAGTTAGCGAGATCCCCCTAGGGAATCCTAGGGAATCGTACAACGAGTGTTTTTTATGCAGTATATTTTAACGGAGTATATCCTTAATACTGTACTCACACCAAGTAGGCGATTGTCTCTAAACAATGTTTAGTGTACATAGCTATATTATGTGTAACACTAATATGTGAGCTGTATCTGTATTAACCATACAGACTACCTTCCCCGTGTTTTAATCACGGAGGCAGTATAATACTTTAGATAAGTTATGTTAAAATCTTTATAAAGTAAATTAACTAGAACAACAGTGTCTACTTTACCAGGAAAATATATCCTGTATGCAAAAGATCTTTCGGAATAAAAATTCCTTCGTCATCTGCCATAAAGAGGCACCGTTGTGTTACTTATATATTTGGCTTATTAGCCTGTATACACGTATATCCACCCTTGTGAATTTTACATGTGTATTCTCTACCAGTATGTGTTAAACTGTGTGGTATCGTGTGTTACCGTGGTCTATGTATTAGTATATATATATTCACTTCCAATCTTTACATGTATATATTAGATCGTTTTCACACTAATTTAGTATCAGAATACTAGAAGTTGGCATGTCGATCGAGTAGTGTATGCTGTTACAATCACCTACCGAACATGTTCTGTTTTCAGTGTATTGTAAGTTTGTTGTAATTTGTTGTATTGTAACAGTTACTGCGTGTTGTAATCGCTTTGAGTGTGTATGTTATTTTGTTACAATTCTCCAGTTCAATTCTCCAGTTCATGATCTGGCGAGATTTTTGTGCAACAGTTTAATCTCTTCGTGTAATAAATACACTAAGCTACACTCAATTGAGTAACACTAAGAGTCGAGTTTAATGGGGTTGACCAAGCTCCAATATTCTCCGCTTTATAATGTGAGAACTGGTCTTCATACCATCACATTCACATGTAGTGAATTATGTGTGTGTGTGTGTGTGTGTGTATACACTGTATATTGCGTGTTTGTTTACCGCTTAAATATACTTTTTAAAGTCGAAACAAGTTTCAGATTTTGTTCGCAAGGAATTACGAGTTTGTTTACCGTTTCTACTGCTTGTATAACTGATTTCAATTTCACCAAGGGTTTAATTGATTTCAGTGTACTAGTAGAGTGAGAACTCTATTTGCCAATATGCATTTTGTGTTGAAAATCTTACGGGACGTCGCGAGTTAAAAAAAAAGTCAGGTTTGCCTGTATCCGTATATTGATTTTATTTGAACTGAAAAACAAATTCGAAACCATTTACCGAGGGAGGGTTGCTGTACTAGACAATGGCATTCATAGGTCACACCGTGGTTGGTTTAAACATATTTTATTTCCATATTATACAACATGCATATATAAATAGTACAAAGTTAATAGGACTGGAACGAAAGAAAGCAATCTTATAAAGTTCGTCTCCTTGAGAAAATACTGTTTGTTCAGTACGTTTTTATAGAATGGTCACTGTAATACACATTCGATTGGGTTGCATTTGATTTACTGACATCTCTGTAATCAACATTCACCAGAGTGGCTTTACATATACTGACCTCTTAAAATCAACATTCGCCTGGGTGGCATTTTTATTATTATTATATACTGACCTCCCCAATAAACGTCCGTCTGGGTGGTATTTCGATTTCTGAATACACATTATCGATGTACCATTGGAACGACTGGCACTTCAACCTCTCGCGGAGCTTCCTTCTCTCTGATACGTCACCATAGTCGCCCTTGTAGTAAAAGTAAAATTAAAATATGTGTTTTTGTAATTGCATACATATAACGTTGTTTTTTTCTCCAACCAAATATGCTTGTAACCAGCCGTACATATTCTAAGGCATTTCTCTTTTTTTTAAACGAAAACGGCTTATG
The DNA here is from genome assembly GCA_037043455.1 of Cyrtodaria siliqua. Classification (NCBI taxonomy): domain Eukaryota; kingdom Metazoa; phylum Mollusca; class Bivalvia; order Adapedonta; family Hiatellidae; genus Cyrtodaria; species Cyrtodaria siliqua. The sequence goes on along the minus strand of JAWPHD010002424.1, from coordinate 59,684 downwards.
CTTGTATACATTTCGACTAAAAGCTTCATTAGCTGTAACTTATAAAACACAAAATAATTACATTGACAAACATTACGCAACTATCAGCATTGAATATTTACTAAATAGAGCAAGATGTTTTGACGGAATTTAATAGCGATACCAAAAACGTATCACTTCATGGGATTGAACACCTAGCCCATACTAAAAATACACTCGCGGATAAGATGAACACGCTCCCGATTGAGCTAAACGGGACAGTTATGCGATGTAAGACATATGTAATGGAAACTGAATGCGCTAATGTATATCACGTGAGCAACAAAATGTAAATAATGCGGTTCCCTTACGGAGATTGCAAATGATCAATACTAATCAAGGACAGAAGGATTATATGAATATATTTCACCAATAATGAATAACGCTTTACATTTGAAAATAGTTATGATCTCATTGGGATACAAATATATATATGCATAGTGAAAAAAGATATTTTTTCAGCTGACGTCATGTTTCTATAATATAGTGTCAGTATCTAGTTTAAGAATGATGTATCGTAGACTGTGTTCATTCGTTATTTGGTTTATTTAACATCCTACTTTTATATTTGTTCACACTTATTTGCTGTTAACTCTCAATTTTATTTTTGAAATCTTTTAGAGTGACTTTTCTGACTTTTTTAAACTTCATACTGTAATCCAGGCCATTGATATCACGGCCTAGCAGCGAAAACAAAAAATAGTATTGTACCGTAAACCATTTAAAGCGAACTGATTTCACACGCAATAAAGTATAACATTGCATTCACCAAGTTGAAAAACATAGTGTTCACGATGTCAAGGAATGGAATAAGTATTTGTCAACCACTGCATTCCAAACATTGTCAACCACTCATACCAATCACAATTCTCTGACTTTAGGGTTAGGGTTATGTTCGGTTAGCATAGGGTTACGTTAGTGTTAAGGGCTAGAGGGCGTTAGCGGTAGCTAGCATATTTCACTACCGTTCATGAACAGTCTCAATCAAACCGAGACTACAATAGTTTGTATGTGTCGTGTTCTACCGTTCAAAAGGTCCATTATCATACACTTTTAGGTTAGTGTTAGGGTTAGGTTAGGCTTGATTACGTTAGAGTAAGGGTTAGAATTAGGATTAGGGTTAGGATCCGGGGTTGAGGTAAGTGTCAGATGAAAATTAGCTACCTCATTCCGTTTCAGCACGGTCATAAAGATGGAGAAAATGTATTGGCATGAGTCGTCGACACGCTTTTTTACCTTGAAAGGTTGACATAAAACCTTAACTGTCCATCGATACAGCAGTCAATCGGTCTTACTTTAGACATGTTAGACCAATATTACAAATATACTATTATTTATGACCATGCCAAACGTGAATGCTGCATACAAAAGTATTCACCAAATAATATCCAAGGTGCTCGTAATAAAACTGTTTATAGTCGTCTAACCACACCTCTGCCAATCTTACTGCATTCCTACGAAGAATATTTTGAATCTCTTCGCCCCAGTTATAAGGACTCTTCGAACGGTACACGTGCGCCACGTGCGAACACGGGTGTACTTCCAAGGACCCGCCACACATCCAAACCTTTAATGCATTTGGAATACATTTTAACTTGACTAATATATTTAAGTAAGATAAATACTAAAATAAATTGACTATATTTACTGAACTAAAATTTAACACATGCTACTTTATGCGTATTGGCTATTTAATGACTTTATTTCAATATTGACGTTATGTGTCTTTTCATTCATTTGACGTCTGTTGGTGCTTTTTACATCTGGACTTTTATAGTATGCACGCCAAGACGACGCATATCGAAAAAAATCGTCTCGCGCCTCTTCGACTAGTATTTTATGCACCAAGTGTTATAGGCAGAAATCTGTTAATAGACGCACAAAGTTACGGTATCAAAATGCATATGATAAAAGGGTATAGTAAGTACAGTATTCAAACATGTTGTTTTGTCCACGTATCAAGCCATGAACTGTCGACACAGTACTTTTAATGAACTACCTTCGTAGGTAACAACCCGGAATAAAGACCCGGAAACTAAACCATACCTGACTGACATCGAATGATTACGCTTTTGAAGCGTACATGTGCTTGCATCTTTTAGACGGGGCTCTTATTGTTTTGTTGATGTTCTCATTAGTTTACTCTTTAATATGGATATAAAAACCGAACAGGAAAAGTAGCATTCAAGGACGACAGTCAACCACAAACACACACAGAAACAAAGAACAACTTTAAAGATGAACAAAATGCTAAATTAGACATCACAAACACAAAATGGTTGACAATAGGGCTAACGCATTGGAACGGACAATGGCAAAAAGGCCGCTTGGGGTTTAAACCAGGTTCTAGGGTGCACCAAACCTCACACTTACATACTGTCATCCCAATAAAACGTAAACACAAAATGCTCGTGTATATATGAGCAAATATAAATACAAAAAAGTACAGCCTATAAAGCCACAGAGAAGATACTCACTGACTTGGCAGAAGCCAGAGCAACAAGAGAACAACCACTGAGGGCACGACAAGACAAGATTGTAGATAAACAACAAACCTCACCGTCCTTTTGGGCTTTAGGTAGACGTCATCATAGGGTCTACACTGAACACAATATTTAGTTGGTTATCTGGGTTTTATGGATATGATTTAGAAACAAATGATGCATCCATATAATTAAATAACCTATCGTGTGAAACAATTCTATTCACATATATATTGAAAATGTTATTGCCAAATCAAAACACTCTAATAGTTCAAACATAGCACGGGTATGAAATTCAACACCCTCAAAACCAAAAGTCACAATTTTTAAATGGCGTTTAATATCTGGTGGTATGGTCCGATAAGCAGCAATTTCAGCTCGGTCTCCGAAACATTGGTCAAAGTATGATACAAACATGGAATGTCATTCCACTACGCACCTCCAGCGCTACATTGTGTCAATGAGAGCCCGGTGCCAATCCGCAATTTCTGCTCATGGCGGCCACACCAGATATTAAATACCATTTGAAAATTGTGACTTTTGTTTTTTGTTTTGAGGGTGCTGATTTTCATACCCATGTTATGTTTGAACTAATAGTTGTTTTGCAATAATATGTTCAGCAAATATTTGAATTGAATTGTTTCATACGATGGATTATTTAATTTTATTCATGTCTCGTTTGTTTGAAAATTATATCCATAAATCCAGGTGATCAATTATAAATTGGGTTCAGGGTACATTGCCAAAAGTATTTTGAAACATTTCAACTCTTTGAAAAAACAATGTTTTGAATAAAATAATTTTCTTTTTGTTTTGAATGGTTTAAAGTTAAACACGAATGCCGATTTTCACACATTTTATTAATTTTGAAAACTATAACTAGCTGTTATATCAAAAATATAGTTTTGCAAACATTCTATTTTAATACTAAGACATATACTTAAAGATCACAACATCTTTATTTTATAAACAAACATCTCTTTAAAGATAAAAATAATGTGTCATGCTTTCTTAAAATAACTTCAAGCCACATGCTTTACAAAACAATTATTGCTGAAAAAAAACATAATTATTTTTATAACGATAAAATGGGTTTAGAAATATGAACATGAATTAACGCATTTCTTAAGACGGTTGACTCGTTTTGTTTGGTTGAAATTAATTAAATTGTTATTATAATTATTAGAACAAACAACAATTTATTACATTTCTATCCGTGAAAGATCGGGATTTCTCAGTGCAAGAATATTCATAATCGCGAAATATTAATAACTAACTCAGAACACAATAATAACTAACGTTGCTAACTCAGAACACAATAATAACTAAGTTGCGACGGTGAGGCGTGACGTCAACAAAGTGTTGCTGACGTCGACGCCATCCGCCGATAACGTTCAATAAAGCGAATATGTGTTTGAAAAACGTAATTTAAAATGTAATAAATAGATTATTTAACTGTTGGGATCGATTATTGGGTAATCCTTTACTTGATGGTGGACGTGCTTTATTTTTTCGCTCGTTCGTGAAAAGAACCACACGTCTACCAATCGTAAAGGATTTCCCTATAATCGATCCCAGCAGTTAAATAATCTCTATACAAACTTGGTTCTCCTTGCGTATTTTCTTTTGCATTATATTCCAACTATAAATACTAATGGCCTAGCACACCCAGATATGTTTTAAGATTTTTCTATACAAGTAGTTATCATCTACAGATATTTGACCTTGGAAAGAACCATAGATGGAACTGGGACTTCTAATTGTCCAAACTAGCTGTTCCATATAACTAAGCTGCTTCTTGTCAAATATAATATTGTTTGCCGATCAGCTTCGAAGTAGAACATTTTTTAAAGCTATCCCCATTATAAGCATGTGTCCCAGAGACGGTGCTATACTCTGCTGAAGGTAACGCACTAACCCGAAGTGACAGCTCAATATTTTCATATCCCCAAATGTTCATGCCTTCGTCATATGCTCCAAGGTGGAAGAAATAGTCTTTGTTGATGGAAAATAACCCACCAGCAAGAGCGGGTGTTCTGTAAGACAATTGTACAATATACCAACAACATAGTCAATTAAGAATGGATTCGCATTTTGCGGCGTTTTTGCGGTTTCAAATGTTCAAAAGTGAGTTAGCAAGCACCTCATGGTAACTTTTCCATTTACTTTAACACGATATCAACTCCGAAACAATGCGAATCAATTCTTATATGAATATTAGTTTTAACATTATTTCCCCGTCGCTATAGTGCCAACGATAATAATAATAATTAAAACAAAAACGTGAAACATAACCGTAAGTATATTTTCAGACAGGACAATAGCCATGTTCTGTTGCGACAAACTGGATGCGGCAGCAACGCCTGTTTATTCGAATTAGTGCATCGCCAATGCATTCCAACTGTTAACATGTAACTGGTATATTATTCATAATGTGTTAGAATTAAAATGCATTATGAACTAGTTATTACGTTAAATATACCCTATTTTAGTTTTTTGTGGGTATTTTTTTCCTCAATGATTCAAGATTAGCAATTCAGCGTATGGAAAGTAAAAAGCATTTAATTGTAACAGTTCCTCAAATTAACTCCGCGTGTGGTTCCGGGGGCCCCTTTTGGTACCGGTGCAAAGAATAGGGCCACAGCATATCCCGTTGGAGGGTAGGCAGAGGGGTAGAACCCCCTCCCCCAATGTTCATTTTACACGTTACAATTGGATTGTAGCTCCACTAGTGGTAGTAGTAACAGTAGTAACAATATCAGCGGCATCTGCGGTGGCTCCAGTAGTGGTAGTAGTAGCAGTAGTAACAATATCAGCAGCATCTGCGGTGGCTCCAGTAGTGATAGTAGTAGCAGTAGTAACAATATCAGCGGCACTGCGGTGGCTCCAGTAGTGGTAGTAGTAGCAGTAGTAACAATATCAGCGGCACTGCGGTGGCTCCAGTAATGGTAGTAGTAGCAGTAGTAACAATATCAGCGGCACTGCGGTGGCTCCAGTAGTGGTAGTAGTAGAAGTAGTAACAATATCAGCGGCATCTGATAAAGCTTTTTATATTGTGTCTATAGAGGTTATATTCTCAAAATAAGTCAGTTATCTTCAGTAGGTTTAGGAACAGTGGTCACCTGTTGTACAATTTGCCTGTTGATTGTGGGATAATAGGGACTTTAACCAATGACCCCACTGAAAACTACGAGCGAAACGTAAAATTTGAAGTAAAAAAGGGCCGTAACTCTGGTAATGCAAAGTGGATTTTGAAACCGAATCGATATGCACATCTTGACATCACAGGTTAAAGCATCCAGTAAAGTTCCCAAACAATTGGTTGAAAACTGGAATGAGATAGACAAACTGTTCAGGACGGATATACGGACGGACAGCTAACATTGTATGCCCCTCACCATTCGGTGTTTGGGGCATAAAGATAAGGTAAATTTAAGAATTTATTACTTTTTTTTCTGCGTTTATATGGCTCGAATCGAAATTTACCAATTTTAAATGTAAGCTTAAAACCATATAAACACCGGAGAAAAAAAAAGAATCAATTTTTAAATAAATGTGTCAAGTTTCATCCCAATACCTCAAGTGGTACAGTAGTGCCGAGTCTGCACCATACAATTTCAACCAATCATATCAATAGGATTCCTCTGACAAACAGTATCACGTGCAATTTGATTATAATACCTCACAAGACAGTGGTCCATTTGTGTGGAGTCTGTGCACCATACACAAATTGACCTTAAATGCCAGTTGTCAATAAACAAGAGGTCAATGACCTTGAAGCTCTACTGATAGGTTTTGATCAGCATTCCGGTAAAGTTTCATGAAAATCTGTCGAGTAGTTTCAGAGGAGGAGTCCCTACAAGTTTTTACCATATAACTCTTGTAAACAAAGATGACTGCTGGCAGTCATGGTTAATGTCAAATCAAAAAAGCTTTTAACAAGGACCAACATCATGTCATGCTGATCATTTTAGAAAAAGTCCCAAATCAATATCACTTACAGTTTTCAAGAAGGAGATGGCGAATTGTCCGTCCGTCCGTTAACACGATTTTTCATCCGATCTTTTCCAAACTTTACAGGAGTATTGATATAAATAAACGCTCGGACCAGTTCGAAAACCAGCCAGTTTGGACCAGTTTCAAATTGGATTGAAGGCCTTTGATTTAGTTAAAATTGCTATATTTTGCCTCGTTAATGCGATAGGGCCTTCATTTTTCATCCAATATTTTTCAAACTTTACCAGATTGTTGATATCAATGAAAGCTTGGACAAGTTCAGAAACCAGCCAGATCGGACCATTTATACCGGAGTTATGGCCCTTGATTTTCTGAAATATGCTATAATTTGGCCTCGTTAACATGATAGGGCCTTCTTTTTCTCATCCGATCTTTTTCAAACTTTACCAGATTGCTAATATCAATGAAAGCTTGGACGAGTTCGAAAACCAACCAGTTCAGACTAGTAACACTGGAGTTATGGCCCTTGATTTAGTTAAAATTGCTATATTTTGCGTTGTTAACGTGATAGGGCCTTCATTTTACATCCAATATTTTTCAAACTTTACCAGATTGTTGATATCAATGAAAGCTTGGATAAGTTCGAAAACCAGCGCTATCGCACAATTTATACTGGAGTTATGACCCTTGATTTTCTAACATATGCTATAATTTGGCCTCGTTAACACGACAGGGCCTTCATTTTTTATCCGATCTTTTTCAAACTTTACCAGATTGTTGGTATCAATGAAAGCTTGGACGAGTTTGAAAACCAACCAGTTCGGACTAGTAACACTGGAGTTATGGCCCTTGATTTAGTTAAAACTGTTATATTTTGCCTTGTTAACGTGACAGGGCCTTCATTTTACATCCGATCTTTTTCAGCCTTTACCAGATTGTTGATATCAATGAAGGCTTGGACGAGTTCGAAAACCAGCCAGTTGGGAGTTATGGCCCTTGATTTAGTTAAAATTGCTATTTTTGTCTCGCTAATGCGATAAGGCCTTCATTTTTCATCCAATCTTTTTTTCAAACTTTACCAAATTGTTGATATCAATGAAAGCTCAGACGAATTCGAAAACCAGCCAGATCGGACCATTTATACTGGAGTTATGGCCCTTGATTTTCTGAATATACTATAATTTGGCCTCGTTAACACGATAGAGCCTTCATTTTCATTGGATCTTTTTCAAACTTTACCAGATTGTTGATATCAATGAAAGCTTGAATGAGTTTGAAAACCAACTAGTTCGGACCAGAGTTGTGGCCCTTGAATGTTAAAATTGCTATATTTTGCCTCGTTAACGCATTAGGGCCTTCATGATAGGGGCTTCATTTTTCATTCGATCTTTTTTAAACTTTACCAGATTGTTGATATAAATGAAAGCTCGGACGAGTTTGACAACCAACCAGTTTGGACCAGTAACAGCTGAGTTATGGCCCTTGCTTTTCTGAAATATGCTATAATTTGGCCTCGTTAACACAATAGGGCCTTCATTTTTCATCCGATCTCTTTTTTAACCTTTACCTGATTGTTGATATTAATGAAAGCTTGGACGAGTTCAAAAACTAGCCAGTTCGGACCAGTAACACCAGAGTTATGGCCCTTGAATTAGTTCAGAGATGCTGTATATTGCCTTGTGAAGACGATAGGACCTTCATTTGGCCGTAATTCAGGGATTTGCAAGGATTATCAGTACCAAGCCTAGTTGTACATATCGTGACTGTGTTCCAGTTGAATGATTTGGCAGAGTTATTTAAAGGTTTTAATACATAAATTTTGTCAGGTTTTAATACACAAACTTTGTCTGGACTAGATCTCCTGAACGGCCAGATTTCAGCGAAACTTTTTAGGGATGATCAGTACCAGGTCTAGTTGTGCATATCATCAAAGTGTTGCCGTTAAAAGATTTTTGGCGGAGTTATAGCCCTTTAAAGGTTTTAATACACAATCTTTGTCCGGACTAGTTCTCCTGAACCCCTGGCTGAATTTCAGTGAAACTGGCAAGGAAGATCAGTACCAAGACTAGTTGTGCATATCATTTGGTGGAGTTAAAGTTCTCCTGAACCTTTTGCCAGATTTCAGCAGTTTTGACAGTGTTATATCCCCTGAATCACAATCTTTAGCTTTAGCCAGTAGAGCGTCCACATGCCCTCTTGGGACTCTTGTTTAATTTTTAGCCGTGGCGGCCATCTTAAATCTCGTGACGACCTGAACTTTTTAACAAGTTTTTAGCGACTACCTTTTGAAAACGAAGTGATATTGATATGGGACTTTTCCGAAAAAGATCAGCATGACATGATCTTGGTCATTGTCGTCGAAAATCATTTGGATTCAACGTTAAACATGGTTGCCAGCGGATATCTTTGTTTACATAAGGTTATATATTAAAAGCATGTAGTGACTATGCAACTCTACAGGAATGTTGCCCATGATGTCTAATTGATCATAGCAAAATTTCACGTTGATGTGAAATCCAAGATGGACACCACGTCTAAAAATATATTGTTAAAGAACAAGTTTGTAGCGACTACTTCTTGAAAACTATTAAGTGATACAGATTTGGGACTTTTCTAAAATGATCAGCATGACATGATGTTGGTCCTTGTCAAAAATCCTTTTGATTCGACATTAAACATGTCTGCCAGCAGCCATCTTTGTTTACATGAGTATTTAACCCATAATATTATAATGAACTTGACCTTTATATTTTAGCATGGACATGTCGATGTTGTCATGATGAATATATATTGAAAGTTTGATGAAGATATATAAAGAAATGAGAGTTATAGCCAACGTTAAGTTTTCGTGAAGAAAAAAATGAGTATTTAACCAATATATAATGACCTTCAGTGTGACCTTGACCTTTATATTTTAGTTTGGTCATGTGGATGTTGTCATGATGAGTATATATTGAAAGTTTGATGAAAAAATATCAAGAAATGAGGAAGTTATAGCTAACGTTATGTTTTCATGAATTAAATTGTTTTTTTTAAAGCACACCAACACATGAAAGGTTATATGGCACCTAACAGGAATGAACATGCCAGGCTCATCCTCCATGTACATCGAGATACAATATGGAGAACGGGCCTAGAACCTTCTCACTCTGAACTGCAGAGTTGCTGCAAATTCTACTGTAGACACTCCATTTACGCTGGAGCCATGTTATAGTTTTTCTGCCACTGCTCTAGTGATATGAGCGAGATGGCACCTGAAACAATGCAGGGGTCAATATATATGTATTTAAGGCGTTCTGTTGTAATTTACGTCTCACTCTGTTTCGCCTGAAATTACAACAGAAACTCCTATAATACATATATAATAAATCTCCATTTTATGGTGATTTACTTGATTTATTAAAACTTTTTTAAAATAGAGGTAGTGAAGATTGCAAGTTTAATTTTTTTTATAAGTTATCAAAATTATAAAATGTTTCTTTAATACAAAACAAATTTGTCGATTTGTTATCAAAATTACATTCAATTAACAATTTTCTGACCTTGAATACAAAGGTGGTGGATCATACTCAAACACACTACTAAAACAATAAATCACACACTTTTTAGACTTTTTTGCAAGGTTGCCATTGCTTCCTTTCTTCCCTGCTCCACTAGTTCTTTTTTTTGAACTTCACTTATTTCAGCCTTTTTTTGTTTTGTGTCCTGTTTTAAACTATAATATTTATCCAACTCATCTAAAATCATCTTAAACTCTTGATCAGATATTTGTGCATCACTCAACGCTTTTGATATTAACTGCTTTATACTATTTAACTTAGCCTCTGCCAAAGTTTTTATTTCATGATGTTTTTGAGATTTTGCATTAAGCTTACGTCTGATAAAATTAATACAAACACCTGTAGCTCCACATACTATTGCTGCTATTTCCAAAGGTAACAAAACTGGAACAACAAATCCAATCCCAGCCATAATAGCACCTGCAGATATTAAGGTAGTGTCAATTCCATCTGTAATAGTAATACCACGTTTATATTTTTTATAAAGAGACTGACGTATATCTCGCTCTGTAATTAACTTTTTTTCAATTTCTGAAATCTTTTGTAATCTATAATTTTGTCCGTCTTCCACTGGCAACTCAGGATATATACTTGGTGCTGTCGGTTGCTTCATTTTTTTATTAATAAATAAAAAATTAAATTATTTCAATTAATAATGATGCCACCGTATTTACAGCGGTAGCAACCGGACAGGATTTTAAGCAACGTGATTTGGTTAAGTTTTCAATCTTTGTTACTTTCAAGACTCCTCATGGTAATATTAACCAGGCGGATGGGGTAAGAGTTCCAAACAAACCTATAATTGTTGTTACGAGCACTGCGGTATAAATAGTAATATAATAACAGATAATGTTGACCACTTGTAGTCTTCAAAAATATCCCATTTCCTAACACACTTGTAAACATAATCCCATACTTCCTCTAGCACTACAGGTTCATACTCTACTGGTATTGGTATATATTCTTCTGGCTCCGATTCCATGTCTGGTTCTTGTTCTTCCATTTTTTTTTCATCATATAATTATAACATTATTTTTAAAAAAAAAAAAAAAAAGTTCAAAGACTAAATTTTTAATATTAAATTATTAAACACATCTTTTAAGGCAAGCTCTCAATACCCAGTACACTAATTATCATACTGTTATACAATTTTGTATATAATATATTTTTTGTTGATACAAAAATCAAGCCAGCTCGTAGAATTAAATTAAATTAATTCAATTAAAATAATGATGCCACCGTATTTATAGCGGTAGCGTTAGCAACCTTGCATACAGAGTTAACAACAGAACCAGCACCAATCTCTAAAGGTTTATCAAAGTTATCATGATTGCGTGGGATGATGTGAAGCGTTATGCCATAATTTGGTTGTTCAACACCATTGACAGAAGCTATTATAGTTACGTCACCAACTAATCGTTCACATGCTAAACCTATTCCCATAATCCGTCCACGGCGTGTCATTACATGCCCCACATTTGTTTCTGCTCCACCATTACCAAATGAGAGTATTCTATTCAACACAAGCGGGCCCTTAGCCTCCTCAAATATTGTTATAATTCCATATTTAAGATTATCAACTCTATCTCTCAAATGATTAAACTGGTCAACAAAAGGCAAAACTTGTCTATGTAAATCTGAAACAATATCTATCAAAGCCTCCAAGTCTGCTGTTTTTTTTTTAGGTCTTGTTGGTCCAAATATACTCATTGTTTTTTTATAAAAATATATTTTTTAAATAATTTCTAAAACACAACTCATAGGCAAACCGTGATTATTTATCTTGTTGCCATACTCATCTCTGACTTCTATTTTCAATTCAGTAATTGCATCATTTGTAAGACAGTGATATTCAGGATAAAAACTTGTATATACTATATCTCCAAACTGCTTATTTACTACAGGTACAACACCTATAATAGTGCTTGGTGCACCATTGAAATAATTACTACTCGTATTAACTTGTTTCAGATGAACATATAGCTGTTTATAAGGAGCTAAATCAATTGGGTAATCTCCGAAACGAATACCTTTTAACCATTTTCTGTCCTCGAATCCCAGCATTTTTGAAAGACCGCTTGACATTCGTGTCTCTATTGGCGTATCTAAAAAGGCTTCAGCAATTTGGACAATAATGTTCAGGGTAATTTTTTCATTTAGAATTTTAAAAACTCTTATCAAGTCTTTAAAGTTATAGAGTCCATCTGGTAAATGTTCTGTTTTAGCTGGGTTTCTTGTCTTTACGATTTCACCATTAATATTATACCAACCGATAGTGTATGTAAAACTTTTTAATCCAACGCGCTTAGTTCCATCTCTATTATCGATATACTGTTGTAAGTTAATAGAGTTGTCTATGTTTGAAATTGTATGAAACATTTTTTTTTAATATATATATATAAAAACACAAATAAAAATGATTTCTAAAGAATTCAAATATAACTCGGATGCTCAATATTCAAATACTTTTAGCAAGAAAGTGATAGATATAATAAATCAAAACATAGTCATTACATCAGACGGTAAAGGCTTTAAAGCATTATTTATTATTTCCAAATGTCTTTGAAAAATACAAACTTCCATATGTTAAATCAGATGCTATAGTTCAAAGCTGGGGAACAGATTGGATGTTATTTTGGCAGAATCAGTTGAACTTTGCTATTTGGTGTGCGACAACTGGATGTGGTATTGATTTCAACAATCATCTAAAAGCTGATGCTCTGGTTGGTTCGTTATTTCGATTTCATGTCTATTACCAAGTTAGAAGAATATTATTTGAGATGAGTGTAGCAATGCCGCAAGACTCAAATTGGAATGCTTTTAATAACACATATAACCGAAACGCATACGAGAGAATATGCAAGGAGTTTAACGTTGACTTAAATTCAGACTGGAGACAGAAACAAAGCTATAATGATGGTCTAGGAACAATTTATAATTACTGGACAAATATTGGTTATCATCCTTTGATAAATACTGTATACGACAACAAAACGATGAGTTTTACAGTGTATGAGAGTGATAAAACATATCACATTGATTACATTGCACAAGGATCTGAGGCTGACAATAGTTGGTCTACTTTTATACTAGATAGTTCATCTGGATTTACAAGAGCTGGAGTAGAAAGAATCAATGAAAGCATAAGAACATACTGCTGGGCAATCATCGGCTCACAATCACAAACAAGAACAGATATACTCGGAACTGGAACGGCATTTGATGCACAGAAACAATTTCTAGCAAATGTAGAGGACGCAATAAACAGCCCCATTGACTTGCCCAGTCAAATTTCAAGATATGAAAACACTCTAAAATATGCAAGAAGTAAAGTAAATTTTGACTATGGAAGTGGATTGTACATGTCTCCAAGTGACATGGAATTAAGAATTGGAACAATACAAGACTACAATAATGAAATTGTAATAGCAACCGATGCACAAGCATTAGGATTGAATAATGATGTGAATGTAAAACCAAAAATTATTCAACCTTTTCAAGGCACCACAAAAAAGAAATTTTTACCGGAACATTCTGACTTTGATAAATCAATACATAAAACTGTGGAGCATAACCCACCAGAAATACAAAAAATAGCGATTGAACACGAAGATAACAAAACAATTATAATTGTTGGTACTATAGTAATAGGTCTTGCTGCATTACTTATTTACGAGATTTACTAAACCACTCTTTGGCTGCCACATACAACAACCCGGAAACAAACATAAGCAAAGCCCATAGATTGTTACCAAGCCAATTAATAACATTACCTGTTGCAGATAAAAGCCATGATACTATTGCACCAATAACTCCTGGAAGTGCTGCAGCAGCTTTACCAGCTAGGTTGGCAAGAAGTTTACCAAGATTACTTAGTGTTTTTTTTATCCAGTCCTTGACACTTGATGGATCAGGTTTTGGAGTTGGAGTTGGCGCAGCACTTGATGTGGGGATAATAGAATTAATTATCACCCCAAGAAACATACCAAACGCAGTTAAAATACTAACAATAGTAATACCTTGCTCTCTAAACAAGGTTTTAATCCTCTCACCAAGAGTTGTATCCTCGTTTAACATTTTGTTTATTGTCTCTTTTATCCTGCTTACTTGGTTACGAAAAGCTTTTCTGTTCTCATTAATGACATCCATTCTTGCACCTCTCTCATCTTCAAGGTCTTTGATGCGGTCGCTAATTCTCTTTATCTGGAATTCATCATTATCAGTCTTAGCTTGTTCTAACTTTTGTTTTTCTCTTGTTATGTCTTTATCAAGTTGTGTGAGTTTTGCCACGTTATTGGTGAGTTCTTCCTTGACAGTTGTCATCGCTTTTACTATTCCATCCATTTCACGCTTGTCTATATTTGTTTATGTTGAAATATCAGGACGCTTGTCTATATTTGTTTGTGTTTCAGCATCAGGACGCTCTATCACATCCCAGTCATAAAGAGCACTTTCCATTGACTGTGCTGTGTCATTTACAACACTTGATAAATCTTGTAATGGGATAGCATCCATATTATTTGGTAAATCGTTTATTGTGCTCTCCAATACTTGTCTAAATTTTTGTGATACTTTTGTTTTACTGTCATACTCCGGTAAATTTAAAAACTGTCTTACCGCCCTTGTTCCCCCAGAGCCAATAACCCTGTTATATTCATTTGCCAAAGAACCAAGAGCAAGAAATGTAAAAGAGCCTTGCCTGGCAGTTATTCTTATTCCTTTATCACCAACAATCCAGTATAATGTTTTACCATCATTTGATACTTTAAACTGGTCATAATCCATTTTGTCTGGTATCATCTTATATCGTTTTTCTATTTCATTATAAAAGGATTTTACAAAAAAATTCTTGTATGTTTCAAGTGTGATTTCTGACAGCTCTCCCCTGAGTTCAGCAAGATGGTCGCTTTGATTAAGAAGATTTCTTTGAATAGGTTCATTAGGCACCATTGGTAAATCATCATCATAATATTCATCATAATCATCTGGATCGTACGTAGGATTGTCAAAATCAAATCCTCCTTCAGCCATTGTTTATTTTATTTAATTTTAAAAAATATATTTAAAAAATAAAAACAATGTCGGCTTACGGAAACAAACTTAACCCTCATAGAAAACTAAGAGAGCCTCATGGTGCCAAGGGCATCCGCACAAGTGTAGTAATAACTAATAATCCATCAACAATAGTCCAAAACCAGCAACTGCTTGTGAGATTTCCCAATCTAAGTACTAATGATGTAATAGTTCCTCGTACTACTCGTCTTGCCTTTGAAATAGAACTTAAAAGCAGAACAGACGCCAACGCTACTCTATTTCAAAATCTGGGTAGAACAATTGTGAAAAAAATGACAATAAGAATAAGTGGCAATGAAGTCATGTCAATAGATGACAGTGATATATATCATTGTTATGTAGATTTAAGGAAAAGCCCTACTGAACGAGTAAACATAGCTTACCAAGGTATTGGTAAAGCAAACATGTTAAAACATAGAATTGGTGCGGGAGATAAATCCTCAGACACCGAAGATGAAGCTGTAGCAGCAGCTCATGGAAATATATTTTGTATTCCACTGGACTTTGAAATGTTAGAAAGTCATATGCCATTTTATCAAGCGGGGCTTGGTGATAGGTTAGAATATGAATTAACGTTTAACGATTATAACAAAGTTATCAAAAGCAGTGATGCTGATGCATCTTATGTAATAAAAAATATCTGCTTGGAATTTGATACGGTTAGTGATGTTGAATTAGCCAGACAAATAAGACAGCAAACCAATGGTAAGATAGTATTTATGTATGATCGTATCTTGCGACATAGAAAAATAATAGCAAACAAATCTGAAACCCTTTGGAACATCAACATTAATACACCAGCACAGAGCATGAAAGGTATTCTAATGCTGTTTGAAGACCCAGAAAGAACAAGCACAGAAACCTATTACAACCCAATGATTGAAAAAGTTGAAATGACAATAGAGGGAGTACCAAATCAGTTGTATAGTCAGGGAATGAAGGCATATCAACATTGGGATGAAATCAACAAATATTTTGCTTTAACATCAAAAAGAAACAAAGAGACAGAAATAGTAGCGAGGGACTTATACTTTACCAATGTTTCTCTTGAGACTTATCTGACAAAATCATATGCTTTGTGGCTTGACCTTAGAACATGTGATGACAATTTATTATACGGCAGTGGAAGAAGAATAGAAAACGGCAGTGAAGGCATAACGATATTAATAAATAAAAAAGCAGATGCAGATCAACCTTTAAATATTTATATATATATAATACAAGATGCGCAAATCAATTTCGAAGATGGAAGATTCAAAGAAGTACGATACTAGTTTACAAAAAAAATATCCTAAATATCCACACAGTGCTATTATCTGTGGTCAGACAGGCTGTGGTAAAACAGAGTTTGTTCTTGACATACTTGAACAAGAGTATGTTGGGTTTTTTGAACATATAATTATATTGTGTCCAACCATAGAGTGGAACGAGGCTTATAAAAATAGATCCTGGATAGGAGATGTAAGACACCCGAGAGATAAAAAAAACATTTGTCAATCCTGTTAGCAACGACAAAGAAATGTTACAAGAACTGTTGCATTTATTTTTCAAACAATATGCTGGCAAGCCCACATTATACATTATTGATGATTGCTCCGCCACAAAAGAATTAACAAAGAAAAAAGATATGTTATCAGAGTTGGCATTCTCTGGCCGCCACGCCAAACAATCAGTATGGTTTATTTCACAGAGATATAATTCTGTATTGAAAGATTTGAGAGAGCAAGCAAAATGGTTGTGTATGTTTTACACCAAAGACAGAGATAGTTATGAAAATTGTTTGAGAGAAAATGATGTTATTCCGACGCTGGAAGAGAGAACCAGAATAAGAAAAGCTTTAGCAAAGACTAAATATTCCAAGTTAATTTTAAGGACTGACCAACCAACTGGTTATTGGGTTGAATAATTTTAACAGCATTGCTATTTTTTCTAACAGCATTGCTTTGTTGCTAATAGAAATACTAACAGCAAAGTAGCAATGTTAATAGCAATACTGACATGAAAATATAATGGAAATATCAGGAAATATAGTAATGCTTATAGCATTGCTCATAGTAAATTAGTAATGCTTATAGCATTGCTCATAGTAAATTAGTAATGCTAATAAAAAAAATAGCAATATTAATAACAATGCTATTAACAATACTAACAATTACTTCTTGCATGAATATCGCTGCTGGTTGTTTTATGTTTTATGTTTATTTCAAGATAAAAAATAAAATTATTAATATAAAAATGAATGCGGAAGAACTATTACAAGACATATCGGAAGGTTTCACGGAACGTAATGAATCAAAGCAACAAGAAACAAAAAAAGAAAGATTATCAGCCATAGTGGCTGGCGGCGGTAATCGTCAATATTTGGGTAAAGACATACAACTCACGACTATAGATAGCATGTCCCCGGATGAAATTAACAAACTTTACTGCAGATATGAAGCAAGGCTTGGGGCAAGTATGACCAAGACTTTTGGCAATTCTTTTATTAACTTGTATGTGATGGGAGTATCAAAATATTTCAATGTAACCAATCCACCAAAACTGATAGAAGATTTGGAGGAAGACCCATTTATTAATCATGCTTTAACAAGTGCTTGTTGTGAGTTGTATTACAGGTATGGGATGTGCTTAGCGCCATTTACAGCAATACTGACAACTGTTAGACATATTGATTTTAATAAAAATAAAAATATAGATAATATAAATGGAGAACCAAGAGAGTGAAGTTATACCTGTTGAGGTTGAACAACAAAAAGTAAAAAATCCAAAAAGAATAGAAGCTGGGAAAAAAGGAGCAGCGGCAAGAAAGGCAAAGCGTTTGCTTCAAGATGCTGCAAAGCAAGATGCTGCAAAGCAAGATGAAATAACAAAAATAACAATAGGTGAAGAAGAACCAAAAAAAATCAAAATAAACGTATACAAAAATTATATTCCACCCTGTCTGGTTTTATTAGGCATTGCTGGGTTGGGTTTGTATATTTATAACAAGAAATCTGCTACGCAACCTGTGCAACCTGCTGCTGTTCGTGTTGCACCAAAAGACCCGTTTGATTGTTTTTAATAATTTATTTAAAAAAATAATATAAAAAACATTATAAAAAAATGGCAGCAAGTATTGACGGAAAACAAATTGTAAATATGATGTATCACGCTGGAGTGGAAACACTTCTAACTGTTGGATATTCTGAGATTGGCAAAAATCTACTAAAAAGACCAGCCCCTAAAGTGGATTTTAATATGACAGATGTTGGGATGCTGTCTGTGGATATAATGTTAGCAATGGCTACAAAGGATATGCTGATTAAGCAAGGTATTATTCCTGCGGATATTATGAAATAATTTTAAAAAATATATATAAAAAAATGGCAAGTGCAGTAGCAATGATGATAGGTGGCGCATTAACAAATGCATTGGAGTTTAGCGGTTCAAATTATTTCTTTTCAAAAATGGGAAGTCATTCAGATGAGGAAAGACAAAGGCATGACAAAGCAGTGGAACAATTGAACGCAGCACAAGCGGAGTGGAATAAAAAAAGAACAGAGAGATTAGATTTTATTAATAAGCAACTGCAAAAAGAACATCATGCAGAGCAGACTTTTGATGATGTGGACCAAGCTATGAAGCAGTATTATTACATAACTGGTAAACATTTGCTTTTGGAACCGGAGCCCAAGTTAAGTGATTTTTATACACCATCTCCTGATCAACAGAATAGAGAAATTACGTTTATTGTGGTGGGCATGGCTGCAACTGGATTTGTGGCGTATAAATTGATTTCATAAAAAAAAATAGTTTAAAACTATAATTACTTTGGATTTCTTTGGATTTGGAATGATTAAGTATGTTTACTTTGAAATAACCTTTGGAAAGACTAAGTCATATGCATGATATCTATTTTTGTTGTTGTTTTTACATGGTTTCAATCCAAGTGGTCGCATATAATATGGTGGTTTAGCACTCTTCTCTAATTTATTTTTGAGATGATCAGGCGCCCATACTTCACCGTTGTCTAATAATGTCAATACCATGGATGGACCATATTCAGTATCTACTATTTTCGTATCTGTAATAGTGTATATTTTATTTAGTTCCAAGTCTGTCCATTTCTTTGTGCTATTTTGATATTGCTCTTCGAGCAGTTCATCGAATCGTGCAGTTGTGATATCCATTTTTTTATAGTTATATAAAGTTTAATCTTTAGTAGAAAAAAATGGAAAAGATTTATTACAGCCCAAAAGGATTTTGGAGAGGTTACACAGCAGTTAAAAAATTGGCAAAAGAGGCTGGTGTTAGTGAAAAAAAGGCATTAGAATTTTTAAAGAAACAAGCTGTGTGGCAGATTTATTTACCCGCACCAAAGAAAATAATTAGACCCAGGTTTGATGTTTCTGCTAAAAATGGAGTGCATCAAGCTGATTTGTTATTTTTACCGCATGATACTTTTGGCTTTGGTCGTGGACGCAAGACATATAAATATGCATTAACTGTGGTTGATATTGCAAGTAGATACAAAGAAGCAGAGCCGCTGACTTCCAAGGATAGTAAAGAAGTTGCTAAAGCATTTGAGAAAATATACAGTCGACATTTGAAATATCCAAAGTTATTACAAGTGGATCCAGGCAGAGAATTTATGGGTGCAGTATCGCAGTTGATGGCAAAACATAATGTTAATATCAGACGAGGCAGAACAGAAATACACAGAGACCAAGCTTTAGTGGAAAGATTTAACAGAAAATTAGCTGAAAGATTGTTTGGCTATCAGTATGCTAAGGAAATAGATTCGCAAAAACGTAATAGAGAATGGGTAAAGAGATTACCAGAAGTTGTCAAAGCCATAAATGTGGAAACAAAAAATCCCCCTCCTGTTGAAACAAAAATATTAAAAGATGATCCTATCTGTATGAATGCAAGTGTAAGATATTTATACCAACCCGGGGAACAAGAAGGTGGAAGACGCAGAGCAACTGATCCAATGTGGAGTGTAGATATTCACAAGATTAAAAGTTATATGGTGACGCAAGGTATAAGAGTTTATTATTTGAAAGCACCAGCGCCACAGAGAGGATTTGTCAAAGAAGAATTACTTATTGTTCCTGCTGATACCCAAATTCATAAGTTTTTATAGAAACCGTGTGCATCAGTTGTAATTCCATCTTCTCGTATATATCTTTTTGAATAAAATGGTGACAGTGTAGATTTGTTTACTGTTACGCCAAATATCTGATGCTTTATTGATCGTATCATATTCATTTTATGGGTGTATTTTTTCTTGCCAAACAATGCATCCTTGTAGTTCTCAACGTTTGTTTGTTTTTCGGTTACATATTTTTTTACACCCTTTGCTTTCTTAATAATCTGCTCATTCACTTTCAAAATAGAATCTTGTTTGGATCTTAATCCAATATTTTCATCTTCCATTGCTTTCTTAACAATCTGCACATCCGCTCTCAACATCGAATATAGTTTGGGTCTTAATCCAATATTCTTAGATATATACTCAGCTATAGACTCACCATCATCTTTTGTTTTATTTATTATTGTATCTACTACTTTCTCAATCGTCTGCTCATCCGCTCCCAAAATAGAACATAGTTTGGATTCAACTATAGGAACACATTCATCTTTTATTTTGTCTGTTACTTTCTCAATCATCTGCACATCCGCTCCCAAAATAGAATATACGTCGGGTCTTGATTCAATATACTCAACTATTGGAACACCAGGACATTCAGCTTTCATTTTATCTATTACTTTTACAATCATCTGCTCATCCGCTCTCAAAATAGAATATAGTTTGGGCCTTAATCCAACATACTCAACTATAGAAACACCAGCACATTCATCTTTCATTTTACCTAATACTTTTTTATTTGTATCATCGTGCAGTGGATGGTATTTCGGATAATCACTTAAGTCATACTCATCTTTCATTTCAGCCATGTCTTTGTACACATCTTCTGTTTTGATTTCTACCAGCAAGCTGTCAGTGTCTGTGTATAATAAAGTACAGTCATCTCCGTACCTTTTCTTTAGTGTATTATAGTACCAGTCATACATCATGTACTTTGATAAATCCAATACTGACATCCCAACATAGATTGGTTTGTTTAATGTTAATTTTGTTTTGTTCACATGTATTGCTGACAATTCATCTGAAAATTGTATACGCCTGTTAAAGTTGGGTTTGGCTTTTATTTTTCTTATCGTTTCATTTTTAAAGCCGTCAGTTCTGACTAGTTTTATATCTGTCCGCTTGCGTAGATTTTCCATTGTCTTGCCAAACACAGAGTTGTTCATAAGTTTGTAAAAATCTTTTTCAAAGTTTGATTTAGCTTTTTTCCTAAGTTCTGTATTTAGGTTTATGTATGATGCCATCCATGGTTTTTCATTAAATTCTAATACTCTGTGTACTTTCTTTAGTTTCATGCCTAAAGATAAATACAGTTGCAGGTTTTTATAATGTATCACATATTTTTCTTTGTCCCTAAGATTGGGGACTAGTTGTTCTGTATTTATCATGCTATTATTTTCTAACAGATCTGTTTGGTATTTAGACAACCATTCTTTTTTCACTGCTAATCTTTCCGGTGCAAGTGGATATTCATTGTGAGCTTCATGAAGTTCTTTAGGATATTCCAAATCAACTTCAAGTATTTGTCCTTTGCCAGGTTTTGGTTTAGAAAATGTTCCACTCTTGTTTTTGGTTTTCCAAACAAAGCCAGAACATGGAAGTGGCTGACTCATTGCCCATCCATAAAGATTATTTGCATCAAAATACATTAAAAAGTTGTTTTCCTCGTTAGGGTTATAATCAACTACATGTGGATTGTTTGCTTTGGCATATCGTTTTGATACCATACTTATGCCACCTCGCATTCCTTTTTCTATAAATAAGTGCTTGTCAATGTCTGTCTAAAGTTCTAATTCTACTTTTGAATGTTTGAGTAAAGCATCCCAAGATAATCCAGGTGCTGTGTAGTAATGTAAAGCATCAAGTTTGTATGCACTCATACATGTTTTTCTAAAAGTTTGAAACACATCTGCTAACAGAGTTACATCAGTTTTTAGATATAAATCATGATAGTCTCCAAGAGTTTTACAGTTAAACTCTTTCCATCTTTTTTGAGCGTATTCGTAATCTTTGAAACTTATACTTTCATCTGAAAGACAACTGTAAAACTTTTCTATAGGCGGTAATTGCGTTTCCTTAAATCTTTCCATACTGTCCATATATTCGTATGGATAAACACCTTTTCGTAAAAGTAAATCTGTTTGTTCCCCAAACTGATTTTTGGTAATTATGAAATCAGATTTGTCTGTTGCTTTAACCAATTTTTCCAAAGACGAAGCCATAAACTGAAAGCTACCCAAGAATCTAAGTTGTCCGACACTAAATGAAATATACTTTTCAGCGTTGTTTGGAATGCATGTAATATTACGTGTCATTTTATGTATTTTTTGCATTATAAGATGACTATCATATCCTTTGAGGTTGTGAAATACAACAGGGATGATTGTTTTATTTGGTTTTAGTTTTAGTTTTAGGTTGCAGTTTTTATGTGCTGCACCTCTGTAGTCTCCTGTAAAATGACAGTGGTCTCTTACTTTACCGTTTTTGCCACATTTCCTACCTATTTCATTCTCGCATATCCAGCAGTGTGTTGCTTTTTCATGATCTTCCTCATTTTGCTGCGTCATGATTAATGGTTTTGGGTGAGCAAATATTTTATTAATGTTGCTCTTCTCACATTCTAAGTGATTTAAAAACTTTTCAACAGCATCTTCACCTCTGTAAATAACAGGTTCTTCAGCTTTGCCATCATATCTGACAACCTGGTATCCAAAACCACAAACTTTGTGTACATTTTGAATTTCAGATTTCTTTCCAAATTTGATTAATTGCGGTTTGATTATACACTCAAAATCAGCATATATTGCAAAAGGCACAGGCATCTGATTTTGATGATTTTTAAATTGTGTGTGATTTTTACCTTCTTTTGGCATTTCTATTCTGCAAGAATTTTTGTTGATACCCTCACAGTCTTCTCTGTGTTTGGTAAGTAGATCTTCTCTTGAAAAGCCGTAAAGACAACGATCGCAGAAATAAGTTTTACCGTGATATTTGTTTTGATCATAAAGTAATCTATTTAGATTTTTAATCCAGCAATAGTGATATTTTGTTGTTATTGTTTTTGGTTCGTTGGGATAATCATCAGGGTTATAATTGTCATCTATAATTCCTTTTTCATTATTTGGATCATCTTCATCTTCATTTTCTAAATCAACCTCAACGTCTTCAGAAATTAAAAGCAAGTTAATTCTTTTTATTTCTTGCGGTTGCTCTGATATTCTATATGGAAATACAATACCCTTTTTCCTGTGCATCCGTAAACATTAATAGCAAGGTTGTTTTGTTTTTCTACTTTGGAAATTTGTGAAATTGGAGTGGGAAAGTCAATACCATCCATATTCAACTTACCCATGTGTTTGTTATAACTAGATATCCTAGTTGGATTATTTTTATTAGGCCACAAAGCAGAAACCAATGCCACTTCCAAGCACTTATTATCTTCATTATTAACATTAATTATTGCTTTTTTATCAGATACTGCTTTCGACAAAGGAATATATGAAGAACCTTTTAATGGTTCATACTTTGCAAAATTTAAGTAAAACGTAACACAGTGATCAATCTCCAATCCAGATGCTGTGTTTGTAAATCTTTCAAGACTCTCTTGTATATTTGCAGATGATTTATCGTAAAACTCATTTATTTTTTCAGAGGTTAAAATTGCATTTTGTTCGCTGTGTAATACTGCTGTGGTGTATTTTTTGGTATCACCATCATCTTTGAATAAATTTACAGTGAGACCTAATTGAAACTTTAATCCATTCATCTTTGTCAGCTCTTTGCTTATTTGTTTTGTGATAATGGATTTCTTATCACGGAATAGTTTTTGAGGGTCTTTGTATTTCTCGGCAGATATCTCGTATGCTTTAAAATAGCCACACATTGGTTTGTCAACCAGTTATAATTCTTCTTTAGATTTTCTATCATTAAGCTCTTTCAATTCATTTATAACATTGTCTCGTGATTTAGCATATTTCTGATTTTGCTCATCTTGTAATTTATCATATTTCTGCTTTTCTCGTTTACGTTGTTTCTTAGCACGTCGTCTCTTGAGTAAATTTTCTAATGTTTGAGATTTAACCTCTTTTGAAGTTTCTTTTGGAACTTCTTTAAGAGGTTTTAATGCATTTATACCGTTAGATAGTGTTTGCTTATCTATTACACCTGTATCAAACAGGCGTATTAAATTTTCTATAATCTCTTCAGTCTTCATTATTTCTTTTTGATATATTTATATATTTTTTTATTTAATATAAAAAAATATATCAAAAAGAAACAATGGAAATTAATGTTTGCAAATTTCTTAAAATTGGATTACACGATCCGTGTAAAAATAAGACTACAAAAGATTCTAATTATTGCAGTTTGCATAAGTATAGATTAAAAACAAGTCTTGTATTACCGTGCTCAATATGTAAAAAAGGCACAAAAGCAAAAAATAACATTTGTGCTGATTGTGGTGGAGTTTCAGTCAGAATAATGGCAAGTTATTGGAAATTTAAAGATTATAATGCTGAGTGCTTAAAATTTAGACGTATTGATGTTTAACCATATAAAAAAATATGTTGTGATTTTGATAACTTATAAAAAAAATTAAACTTGCAATCTTCACTACCCCTATTTTAAAAAAGTTTTAATAAATCAAGTAAATCACCATAAAATGGTGATTTATTATATATGTATTATAGGCGTTTCTGTTGTAATTTGAGGCGAAACAGAGTGAGACGAAAATTACAACAGAACGCCTAAAATACATATATATGGTCATGATGAAGACCTTTAATGAGCATGAACAAAAAATGATAAAATGAACATGAAGTTGGGGGTTCTACCCCTCTGCCTTCCCCTCCAACGGGATCTGCAGTGGCCCTATTCTTTGCCCCTTAACCACACAGGGGAGAAAACAATGAGTATTTAATCAATATATAATGACCTTCAGTGTGACCTTGACCTTTACATTTTAGTATGGTCATGTAGATTGTCATGATGAGTATATATTGAAAGTTTGATGAAGAAATATCGAGAAATGAGAAAGTTATAGCCAACGTTAAGCTTTCGTGAAGAAAAAAATGAGTATTTAACCATATAATGACCTTCAAGATTGCTATGTGTCCCTTAGAGGAATAATGGACACTGAAAATGCAATGGCTAAGTCTTTTAATTTGGCAGAGGACACAGTAGTTCCTAATTATTATTCATATATACATGTGAATACATAAAGAAGTAACACAAACCAATTTTGAAATAAAGCGTTTTAATGATTCTTAGTGAAATGCAACATATAAATATATATACTCAGTTGCAAAAGAAACTGGACACTTTGAACATTTTACTTTACACCCTAACATCTTTAACAAGTGACAGTCCCTTAATGATTTGACCTATTGAAAAACAAATGACAACATGATATTGGCAATGGAATGATAAAACCATTGGTACCAAACATGGCATAATCATTTTGGAATTTGTCAATTTAATTCTAAAAAAACATTATACAATTAAATCTAAACAAAACTCAGTGTCCACTTTCTTTTGCAACTGAGTATATTTTAATGTAAATGTTAACTGGACGGAATATGATTTACATGGAACCAGAAATATGTTTGAGAAAAACATCATGCCACCAACCACCGATGACATCTGTCTTGGATGAAGACACAAGTGTAGTTGGTATCCATGTACCAAGCCAAATGAACTGTAATTAATACAGCAAAACGCATGACCGACAGGTTGTTCCCAGAGACAAAAAACACATCCTTGATAGTACCTAGCAATCAGTTCTAAAAAGGAATTCAAAATCATGTTTTGAAAGAAAACATCAAAGTATTTCAGCACCACTTTAGAAACAAAACCTTTTGATTTTTTTTTGAATTTTCGATTACCACTGTAATTTATTATTGGAACTTTGACCTTTATTCTACTGACTAAAAGTTTACAATATTTTCACTGAGTGGAGATATCTAGATACACACAACTTTGAAATTGCTCTGACAACAACTCAAAAAATATTTTTAATAACTGTGACCTTGACCTTATGGGTTACGTATTTTCATTGAGTATAGACAAAAAAAATCAAACAAATCTAGTTCAGATTTACCCATCTACTGTAATGCACAGAAAGAGAAACTTTTTTTTTGTATAATTATATTAGGTAGGTACCTTTCTAAGCATAGACTAACACTAATTCCATGTTTAGTTGAGATCCATTCACTGAGAAAGAAAATACCTCTCTAAAACTGTTGCAGACCAGATTGACTGACACAGAAAGTGAGAAAGGCAACATTACAATGGTTAAAATATGAATATTTATCAAATTTGGTGAAAATTTAATGAGCTATGAACACGAGTAAACACGGTTAAAAGTCGGGTTTTTCTAGATCTTGTTTAAAGTTGTTTTTCAAGACAGTTCTTCGTGAGCAGTCCAGTCTCTACATGAACAGAATATATGTTTATACCATTTGTACACAACTAATTGATTAACCAGCAAGTCACTTTCTCCCCAACTGTTTCATTATTCTGTTACGAATTTTTATTTTGTTTGCTTGTTTGTTTGTTTGTATGGTGTTTTACGTCATTTTCAACACATGTAAGGTTATATATGATGGTCGATTTTTTGTGGTGGAGGCAGACCACCCACTTTTCCTGGGTAGAACCAGTACTGTACACCTCCCGCCATCAATAAGAATCGACACTTCCTCACTTACAAGTCGAGCTCTCAGTGGGATTCGAACCCGCAGCGGTGAGAGGCGAATATTTACAATGCAACGTCGTTTTGATGGTCTAAAACAATATTTGCAATAACTAAAAACATTTTGAAAGGGCATTTACAATTGAAAAAAACATATTTCAATTTCAGATAGCTATGCTATATTATCCACTATTTCTGTGAACTTGACCTTGCTGTTGACCTTGCACTTGGAGGCATATTCCAGCTGATACGAAGGTCATCCAGCTCTGAAGTATGTTTCTGATGAACTTTGAGGGCGTCCTCCACACGCTTCTGTGATCTAGCCATCATATTGGTGGATACGGATTGTAACGATTCTGAAAAATAAATACATAGTCAAAATTAATCAATACCACTTTAGTGACTCTAGAATCGACAAACTTGAGTCGATGCATTTTGATCAGTTTGATGGTATTTTGTTTTTGCTTTCTTGTTTTGATAAACAGTTGTATTCATGACACTTATTATAACAAGAGGCCCAAGGGGGCATGTGGATGCTCTACTATTCGACATAGCTCTTATAACAATAGGTGAAGATAATGGAGTCATGGTCCAGTGGTAGAGCATCAGACTTCAGACCGAAAGGTCACGGGTTCGATTCTCACCATGGCCACATGATTTATGCTTGAGCAAGATAATCCACATAACTTAGTACTGGTTCCACCCAGGAAACCTGCACATAATTTTCGAAAGAGGGTGTTACAGTATCAGTAGACAGAAGAAGGTATTCTGTGCGAAATAACAAGTATCACCTTTAGCATCATCAGAGAAGATTATATTTTTTGTCTATTTCGCTTGATGTCAAAGCTTGTTTCCCATTTTGTTAAAAATTATGGCCCATACTTTTAAAAATTATGCCCCTACCTTATTGACTGGATTGAACAACAACAACAACCACAACAACCACAACTCTGGAACACGTTTTGATTTTGCTCATTGATGATGCACCTATAAATATTTTTTTTTGCTTTTTGGTGGTGGGGGGGGGGGGGGGGGGTGGGGGGGGGGGGGTGGGGGGGGGGTGAACATTGATAGGTATATGACCTAGAACAAGATATTATTATCTTGGCCACAACCTTTCATTCAAATATGGTGAAGCCGTTTACTCAAAACATTGGTAGACAAGCTGAATGAATTGAATGTTGCTTAACGGCTCATCAACACAGTATAGGTTATTCAGAGCCGCCCCAAAGAGAGGGGAAGGATACATAGGAATCCGGGAACCGTGCCCTACTCTTATTATCTTATAGATTTCTATGGTTCTTTAACGTGCTCGGTGAATAGACCGAGACAAGCTGAAATTCTCTTATTATGACAATCGAGGGCAATAACAATTTAAGGCACAGATAAAGTGTGTTCATCTGAGATCTTATACAAATCAAATTTGGTGAACGTTTTGACATAATCAAAGGCAACAACTCTGTAATGCATGCACTAACTGTGCTCTTTGTCAAATTTGTCCGACATCTTACTGAAGCAATTCTTCAAATAAAATTTGGTGAAAATCTACTACGTCAACAATGTAAAATTTCCATATTTTGACACAATAAATCTATAAGCACATGTTGAATTACTTTGTTCAAATCTTCTGACATTTTACTGAATCCTTCAAAAAAATCATGTCATTCACTGTAGTTTTCAACTGAAACTCCCCCGTTTTAAACCAGAATTCAAGGGCCATAACTCTGTTGTGTCTAGTCTGACATAGTTTTCAACATTGTACAACCTTTTATAATGATAAACATTATGACCAAGTTAAGTATGCATGCCCTTGTGCTGACAAGACGAAAAAGCATTATTTTTTTAAATGTAAAAGTCAAAACTTTGTTTATTCGAATAATGTATAGCTTGTTTTCAAACTTGTCCAAGCTTTCTTACTATAAACATTATTTTCTCTAGGTCCCCAGCAGGGGTTGGGATTAACGGAAGATATATAGATTACTAGAAACAGCTTGACCAAATTTAGTAAAGACTGGATGAAAGATGAAGACGCTTGAGTGTTTAAAAGGCTATATATAGCATTTGCTCAATAACTCAAGAGCCATACAAACAACAGTTTAAACAAACAAGTTGTATTTACCTGTATGTATATAAGATTTAATTACAACGAAAACTTGTAAAATCACCTGCTCTCCCATGACCATTATCAGCAGGTGTGTCCTGACCTAATTCATCTGCTTCATCGTCATCATCTTCTTCCTCATCGCTAGATACTTCAATCCCAGATTTTCGTTTTTCTTCTTTTGATATTTCACATAAATCTAGCTGTTTTAGTTTTGGCATCTCTTTAACTAGTCTACCCCTGTTTAAGAATAAATGCAGTGTTGGTCTTTCTTGAATCATATTTGTCAGTATTAAACTTCAACTGCACGACTATTCGCTCCTATGGTTTACTATAATTTTAATATACTGAAGCAAAAAGGAAACGCAACTCCGCTATATTTAACTCCGGAATTTCCGCTATATATTGTATGTACAATATGCTGCTGTTAATCGAATGGTACATGGCTACATTAGACACGTCTTAGGGTAAAAGGCTTAAACAATACATATTACGCCATATATGATCCCTTAATAGTTTCATTATTGAAGCATGTGAGCAAACTTAGGATGCAAAATTTTGCAAACTCTTTATACAGTACTGAAATGGCTCAAATTTTCAAAGAAGAACTTCAACATTTATGAATTTCTTGTTACAAAGTGAACTGTGATTAAAACATCTACAACATCACAGTTGTGTCCTTTCTCTAACTAACTGCAACTTTTTTTTTACAAAACATCTTGGGATTTGCTTGGAATGTTATGTGGAATTAAGTGTGCAGTATATACAATATATAACGGAAATTCCGGGTTGCATTTCTTTTTCGCTTCAGTATATATACATGTATGTTTGTTAAATACGTGCATGTAATTATAATCCAGTCTTTGTATGATTCATGTTAGCCAATAACTTAAACTGCAAAACACCCTAAACTGTTCGCTCAACATACATCATAGACTTATTGTTTACACCCTGTCAGTAGTCAGTATCATATCAAAACTTTTGAGATACATTAAAATCAAGAATATTTGTTTGAGTATTTATTTGCATGGGCTAACGGCACTGATGTGGATTAGTGGATAGCATGGTAGACTTTTGAATTGAATGTTGTTTAACGGCTCATCAACACAGTACAGGTTATTTAGAGCCACTCCAGAAAGAGGGAAATGTTACATAGGAATCCGGGAACCGTGCCCTGCTCTTATTATTAAATAGATTCGTTTGGTTCTTTAATGGGTTCGGAGGATAGACCGATACACGGGATGGCCTGGTTTAGTCCCCATTCGATGGACGAGGCTAAGGGAAAGTCTCTTCCCCAAGAACACACCGACGAAACTCAGTGGCAGGATTGAACCCGCAGGGCCTCCAGTTACAAATCCGCCGTGCTACCGACTGCGCCTCGCCAGCCCTGAATTTGAAGATCACATGCCACAGCTGGTCCACGAGCAAGAAACTTAATTCCATCACATCATCCATCATATGTATCTGAGGAGTCTATCAAAACACCATAGAAATGTTTGACAGTTAAAGTCAAAACTACCAGATTTCTAGGTATCCTTCCCCTTTCTCTCGGACGGCCCTAAATAACTGAAGATAATGTGTCAAGCCGTTCAACAACAATTCAATTGTTTCGGTTGAGTACTGATACATTTCTTCTATTTTATTTCTTTAGAACCCTCAATAATGTTACATTTGTATATGCTCATGACAGATAAACTGTGCTTTCAAACTGACCTGTAATCCGGGTAACTGGTACATGGATTCCCTTGTAAGTTTAGTATGATCAAACTTGGTGGAAATTCATCTGTAATGAAGTCATAAAAAAACGACACATTTATAAATATTAATTAAAGTACCTATCCCGCCATCAACAGGCACATTTTAAAACAGATGTACACCGTTTCTAAACCGAGGTATATCTAAAACTTACATATTTTGAGAATCTAAACTCTATAGACAAATATAAATGACTTTAACCAGCCAGACCAAACCCCAAAACTTGAGCGTTGAATTAAGAGTTACCAACTCATAATTCAGTTTACGCATTTTCAATTATGTGTATTTTAAAAACCATAAACCTATACTTTTAATCAGCACATATACTTTATTATAGTAGTTTATTCAAGTCTCATCACAGTACAATATTACCTACAATACAACAATTCATAAAATACAACTGTGCCATTCTTTGTAGAATTACAAGACCTAAACACCTGAAAAGAGTTTTGATAAACACTTTTGTGGTGTAATTTTGCCGTTATTTGGCGGGTAGGTTTCTTTAAAGCACTCAAGCTGTGAAAATGGCAAAGTGATTCTCAGGTGCTTTAATTTTATTTATCTAATTTCTATATGTAAAAGAAAAGGAATTTCTGGCAGAAAGAACATTTATAATCATTTTATAACTAACTTTACATCACGTATAAACTAACATGATGTCAATAAAAGTGTTGATGCCATTGACGCCACTTGCTTTTTCTTCCAACTTGCTAGAACTGGCAAGCTGGTGTTTTCACTGATCTGAGGTCCTTTGTGAATACATGAACTGAACTGACACCACTGGTTCATTGTTGTAGACCTAATACTTTGAAAGTCATTAACCACAATCAGTTTCGATTTTTCAAAGGGAAATTATTTGAAACAAGAATTATCACTGAAAGTGATTAATACCCCCACAATACCGCCTTGTCACATAAACATGGCAACCAAAAGAAAACAATGGTAGGGCCAGAAGTTATTGCGACATATGAGAGAGAGAGAATTGAATTGGATTTTATAGTCGCACCAACAGCTAAGGTCATATGGCGACTTTCCGCTTCCATTGGTGGAGGAAGACCCCAGGTGTCCCTCCGGGCAATTTTCGTGCACGGGCGGGCACCTGGGTAGAACCACCGACGTTCCGCAAGCCAGCTGGATAGCTTCCTCACATAAAGATTCCTTGGCCCCTGAGGGATGGAACCTACAGCGGTGAGGAGCAAGTGATTTCAAGTCAGAGACGAGAGAGAGAGAGAGAGAGAGAGAGAGAGAGACACACAAAAAAACGGTGTCCGGACGATAACTCGTGAAAGGGTCGACGGATTTAAATAACTTTTGGTACACGGGTTTAAGACCATAAAACACAGGTCAGTTGAAGTATTAAGTAGTCAAACTTGTACTATGATGTGTGTTATGAAAATACCTCTGTATGCTGCCCAACTTCCCTCACACATCACTCGATGTAATCAACCACAGAGATGAAGCATAGTAAGAGACACTATAACGTGAAGTTATCACTTGAGTACTCGCATATTGCAAACTGATTTCAGAAAATGCAAGTCTGAATGTGTACATGCATTATTGCAAGTTGTTTATTGATTTGGCCTGGAGTATGCCCTTCTCCTGTAAATTCGTGCCCCTTAACAGATCGATCTACGCATGCGCATTATATGTTGAAGGTATCAAAAACAAACTTTAATATATAATTAGATAAACATTTCAATAACTATAAACTATCATCAAATAGCCTTTAAATGCCAAAGAGAAAGTGAAAAAGCTGCCTTAAAGTAGATCAGGTCAACTGATCTAAATCAGCCGGAAGCTTCCTATTGAATTCGTGCTTTCTGATTGGCTTATCCAAAAAGAGGTCCCCAGTGGGAAATGTGTAAATCTTATCAGACATTTGGCTGTAATATTTTATTAAAATGGCAGCGAGTGAGAAATAGACTTGACCTGTTCTATTTTCTTATTAAAAAAATAGCAAAAGTAGCACATGCTGGTCAGATTTTGTTGTATAAAAACGTTTAATTGCAGTATACTAACAACAGGTGTTAACCTGTTTTACCCCCATTTCCGGTGGTTTTCGCGAGTTTTGTAGACAGGAAGAAAACCAATAATTGAACAGAATTTGGACACGCACAAAAGTACACAAGTGGTGTTATTATGTCAATTGTAAGAGCACGAATTCAATAGGGTGGCACGAATCAATAGGAAATGGGGATAGATGTAAACATGTTTACCATGTATATGCAAATTATATTATGCAAATTCATTTATGATGATGTAGACAGTTCTCTGGCCTTGAATAACAGCTAAAATTAGAATAGATGTAAACATGTTTACAATGTATATGCAAATTGTGTTATGCAAATTCATTTATGATGATGTAGACTGTTCTCATTGAAATTTGGACTATTTTCATTGGACTGTTTTGGTGGAGCAGGGTTTGAGCACTATATAAACAGACACTGGGAGCAGTTTTAGCGCAGTGCAGTTGAATTAACATGTTGCCAGTACTTAAATATCTCTGCCCTATTGTTGATGTCGGAGTATATTGACAATAGGTTATATTATATGACAATAGGTTATATTATAATACAGCTACACATGCTTTATACGGTTGCACGTGCTATTGTTTGTCGAACTTGACTTGTATTTTATGGTGTTATACACGTGTACCAAATATTATTTAAATCCATCAACCCTTTCATGAGTTATTGTCCGGAAACACCCGTGTACCAAAAATTATTTAAATCCGTCGACCCTTTCATGAGTTATCGTCGGGACACCGTTTTTTGGGCAAATTCTAAGTTGAAAAGGGGCCATAACTCCGTCAAAAATTTGTGGTTTGTAATAAAAGTCGAACTTGACTTGTATTTTATGGTGTTATACCCGTGTACCAAATATTATTTAAATCCATTGACCCTTTCATGAGTTATTGTCCGGACACCGTTTTTTGGGCAATATTTATGGTGTTATACCCGTGTACCAAATATTATTTAAATCCGTCGACCCTTTCATGAGTTATTGTCCGGACACCGTTTTTTGGGCAATTTATAAGTTGAAAAAGGGCCATAACTCTGTCAAAAATTGGTGGTTTGTAACCAAAGTCGAACTTGACCTGTATTTTATGGTCTTAAACCCGTGTACCAAAAATTATTTAAATCCGTCGACCCTTTCATGAGTTATCGTCCGGACACCGTTTTTTGGCAAAGTCTAAGTTGAAAAGGGGTAATAACTCCGTCAAAAATTGGTGGTTTGTAACCAAAGTCGAACTTGACCTGTATTTTATGGTCTTAAACCCGTGTACCAAAAATTATTTAAATCCGTCGACCCTTTCATGAGTTATCGTCCGGACACCGTTTTTTGCGCAAATTCTTAGTTGAAAAGGGGCCATAACTCCGTCAAAAATTGGTGGTTTGTAATCAAAGTCGAACTTGACTTGTATTTTATGGTGTTATACCAGTGTACCAAATATTATTTAAATCCGTCGACCCTTTCATGAGTTATTGTCCGGACACCGTTTTTTGGGCAATTTATAAGTTGGAAAGGGGCCATAACTCCGTCAAAAATTGGTGGTTTGTAACCAAAGTCGAACTTGACCTGTATTTTATGGTCGTAAACCGGTGTACCAAAAATTATTTAAATCCGTCGACCCTTTCATGAGTTGTCGTCCGGACACCGTTTTTTGCGCAAATTCTAAGTTGAAAAGGGGCCATAACTCCATCAAAAATTGGTGGATTGTAACCAAAGTCGAACTTGACTTGTATTTTGTGGTGTTATACCCGTGTACCAAATATTATCTAAATCCATCAACTCTTTCATGAGTTATCATCCGGAAACCAACAGACCGACCGACAGACGGACCGACAAGCTCACTCCTATATACCCCCACAAACGAATCCCACAAACTTCGTTTGTTTGTGGGGGTATAAAAATATTGTTCAGACAATTATGGGTCTTTATAAGATGTCTTCATTGGCTCATGCTGAAGATGAATACAAAGCTTCATTGTTGTAGACCTTATTCTTTGAAAGTTATTAGTCCCAGGTTTAACCTTTTTCAAATTAAAATAATCAAAAAAATATAAATCAGAGAGTTATGGGCCTTTATAAGATGTATTCATTGGATCTGGCTAAAGATGTATACACAGTTTCACTGCTGTACACCAAATACTTATAAAGTTATTTGCCACAATCATTTGTAAAAGGCAAGGTTAAGTTCCAGGTTAAACCTTTTTTCAAAGGGGAATAATTAAAACTAGAGGTTGTTTTTAGTAAAAACAGAAGTCTCCCCCACTGGGGAAATGGCCATAAATCTGCCAAAAAGCATTCAACCAGAACACGGCGATGATATGCACAACTAGGCCAGGTACTGTTCATCCCTGCCAAGTTTCTTTGAATTCCGGCTAGGGGTTCGGGAGGACTAGTCAAAAAAATATTTGTGTATTAAAACCTTCAAAGGGCCATAACCCCACCAAATATCAATCAACCGTAACACGGCGACGAAATGAGCAACTAGGCTTGGTACTAATCATCCTTGCCAAGTGTTGTTGAAATCCAGCCATGGGTTCAGGAGAACTAGTCCGGACAAAGTTTGTGTATTAAAACTTTTAAAGGGCCATAATTCCACCAAAAAATCATTCAATCGAAACATGTCGATGATATGCAAAACAAGGCTTGGTACTGATCATCCTTGCCAAGTTTCGTTGAAATCTGGCCAGGAGTTCAGGAGAACTAACTAGTCTGGACAGTTTATGTATTAAAACGTTTAAAGGCCCATAACTCTGCCAAAAATCATTCAACCGGAACATGTCGATGATATGCAAAACTAGGCTTGGTACTGATCATCTTTGCCAAGTTTCGTTGAAATCTGGCCAGGGGTTCAGGAGAACTAGTCCGGACAAAGTTTATGTATTAAAACCTTTAAAGGCCTATAAATCTGCCAAAAATAATTCAGCCTTAACATGGTGAAGATATGCAAAACTAGGCTTGGTACTGATCATCTTTGTCAAGTTTCGTTGAAATCTGGCCAGGGGTTCAGGAGAACTAGTCCGGACAAAGTTTATGTATGAAAACCTTTAAAGGCCTATAAATCTGCCAAAAATCATTGAACCGGAACATGGCGAAAATATGCACAACTAAGCTTGGTACTGATCTTCTCTGTAAAGTTTCACTGAAATCCAGCCAGGGGTTCAGCAGAACTAGTCTGGACAAAGTTTGTGACGTACAGATGACAGACAACAGACAGACAGACAGCACAAAAACAATGTCTCCCCTCCACATAGTGGAGCAGACATAAATATGAACCAGATAGTTGTGGTCCTTTATCAGATGTATTCACTGTATCATGCTAAAGATGTGTACTGTAGACCTTATACTTCGAAAGTTATTAGCTACAATCAATTGTCATTTAAAAGTTAACTGACAGACAGACAGACAAACACCCTGACATAATACGCCCCCACGGGCATATAAAAACTAGGTTTTATCTAAGCACAAAACTATATTTAGTAATAATATTATAGCAATTCTTATGATTACACAAGGAACCACACACGGTTTGTAATACAAACATAGCTGCACATGAAAAAGTTATTTAAGCCATTTTTGTAACTTCAACAATGCAAAATGTTCAATTGTATGGGCCGAAATGACTGGCCAAATTGGCTAAACTTCTGTCAAATGTTTTAGCCAAAGCCAAATGTTCAATTGTATGGGCCGCAATGACTGGCCAAATTGGCTAAAACACTTGATAGAAGTTAGCCATTTTAAAGTTTGTTTAGCCTATGGCGACTGGCGAAGGCTTATGCATAGCCCAGATAAATGAGAATACAGATCTCGTTACCATGGAACAGAAATAAATAGTGCAGACAAAAGAGAATACAGATCTTATGATCATGGAACAGAAATGAATAGTGCAGACAAAAGAGAATACAGATCTTACGATCATGGAACACAAATGAATAGTGCAGACAAAAGAGAATACAGATCTCACATTCATGGATCAGAAATGAATAGTGCAGACAAAAGAGAATACAGATCTTATGATCATGGAACAGAAATGAATAGCACAGACAAAAGAGAATAAAGATCTTACGATCAAGAAACAGAAATGAATAGTACAGACAAAAGAGAATACAGATCTTACGATCATGGAACAGAAATGAATAGCGCAGACAAAAGAGAATACAGATCTCACGATCATGGAACAGAAATGAATAGTGCAGACAAAAGAGAATAAAGATCTTACGATCAAGGAACAGATATGAATAGTGCAGACAAAAGAGAATACAGATCTCACGATCATGGAACAGAAATGAATAGCACCGATAAAAGAGAATACAGATCTTACGATCAAGAACAGAAATGAACAGTGCAGACAAAAGAGAATACAGATCTTACGATCATGGAACAGAAATGAATAGTGCAGACAAAACAGAATACAGATCTTACGATCACGGAACAGAAATGAATAGCGCAGATAAAAGAGAATACAGAATTCACAATCATGGAACAGAAATGAATAGCACAGATAAAAGAGAATACAGATCTTACGATCAAGGAACAGAAATGAATAGTGCAGATACAAGAGAATACAGATCTTATGATCATGGAACAGAAATGAATAGCGCAGATAAAAGAGAATAGAGATCTTACGATCAAGGAACAGAAATGAATAGTGCAGATAAAAGAGAATACAGATCTTACGATCAAGGAACAGAAATGAATAGTGCAGATAAAACAGAATACAGATCTTACGATCATGGAACAGAAATGAATAGTGCAGACAAAAGAGAATACAGATCTGACGATCATGGAATAGAAATGAATAGCGCAGATAAAACAGAATACAGATGTTACGATCATGGAACAGAAATGAATAGTGCAGGCAAAAGAGAATACAGATCTCACGATCATGGAATAGAAATGAATAGCGCAGATAAAAGAGAATACAGATCTTATGATCATGGAACAGAAATGAATAGCACAGATAAAAGAGAATACAGATCTTATGATCATGGAACAGAAATGAATAGTGCAGATAAAAGAGAATTCAGATCTCACGATCATGGAACAGAAATGAATAGTGCAGATAAAAGAGAATACGGATCTTATGATCATGGAACAGAAATGAATAGCGCAGATAAAAGAGAATACAGATCTTACGATCAAGGAACAGAAATAAATAGTGCAGATAAAAGAGAATACAGATCTTATGATCATGGAACAGAAATGAATAGCGCAGATAAAAGAGAATAGAGATCTTACGATCAAGGAACAGAAATGAATAGTGCAGATAAAAGAGAATACAGATCTTACGATCAAGGAACAGAAATGAATAGTGCAGATAAAACAGAATACAGATCTTACGATCATGGAACAGAAATGAATAGTGCAGACAAAAGAGAATACAGATCTGACGATCATGGAGTAGAAATGAATAGCGAAGATAAAACAGATTACAGATGTCACGATCAAGGAACAGAAATGAATAGTGCAGACAAAAGAAAATACAGATCTCATGATCATGGAACAGAAATGAATAGCGCAGATAAAAGAGAATAAAGATCTTACGATCAAGAACAGAAATGAATAGTGCAGACAAAAGAGAATACAGATCTCACGATCATGGAACATAAATGAATAATGCAGACAAAAGAGAATACAGATCTTACGATCAAGGAACAGAAATTAATAGCGCAGACAAAAGAGAATACAGATCTTACGATCAAGGAACAGAAATGAATAGCGTAGATAAAAGAGAATAAAGATCTCACGATCATGGAACAGAAATGAATAATGCAGACAAAAGAGAATACAGATCTTACGATCAAGGAACAGAAATGAATAGCGCAGATAAAAGAGAATAAAGATCTCACGATCATGGAACAGAAATGAATAATGCAGACAAAAGAGAATACAGATCTCACGATCATGGAATAGAAATGAATAGCGCAGATAAAACAGAATACAGATGTCACAATCAAGGAACAGAAATGAATAGTGCAGACAAAAGAGAATACAGATCTCATGATCATGGAACAGAAATGAATAGCGCAGATAAAAGAGAATAAAGATCTTACGATCAAGGAACAGAAATGAATAGTGCAGACAAAAGAGAATACAGATCTCACGATCATGGAACAGAAATGAATAATGCAGACAAAAGAGAATACAGATCTTACGATCAAGGAACAGAAATTAATAGCGCAGACAAAAGAGAATACAGATCTTACGATCAAGGAACAGAAATGAATAGCGCAGATAAAAGAGAATAAAGATCTCAGGATCAAGGAACAGAAATGAATAGTGCAGACAAAAGAGAATAAAGATCTCACGATCATGGAACAGAAATGAATAATGCAGACAAAAGAGAATACAGATCTTACGATCAAGGAACAGAAATTAATAGCGCAGACAAAAGAGAATACAGATCTTACGATCAAGGAACAGAAATGAATAGCGCAGACAAAAGAGAATACAGATCTTACGATCATGGAACAGAAATGAATAGTGCAGACAAAAGAGAATACAGATCTCACGATCATGGAACAGAAATGAATAGCGCAGATAAAAGAGAATACAGATCTTACGATCAAGGAACAGAAATGAATAGCGCAGACAAAAGAGAATACAGATCTTACGATCATGGAATAGAAATGAATAGTGCAGCAAAAGAGAATACAGATCTTATGATCATGGAACAGAAATGAATAGCGCAGACAAAAGAGAATACAGATCTCACGATCATGGAACAGAAATGAATAGTGCAGACAAAAGAGAATAAAGATCTTACGATCAAGGAACAGATATGAATAGTGCAG
Source organism: Cyrtodaria siliqua (assembly GCA_037043455.1). Lineage (NCBI taxonomy): Eukaryota > Metazoa > Mollusca > Bivalvia > Adapedonta > Hiatellidae > Cyrtodaria > Cyrtodaria siliqua. Next base: position 20,115 of record JAWPHD010002424.1, on the reverse strand, counting down.
ACAAAAGAGAATACAGATCTCACGATCATGGAACAGAAATGAATAGCACCGATAAAAGAGAATACAGATCTTACGATCAAGAACAGAAATGAATAGTGCAGACAAAACAGAATACAGATCTTACGATCATGGAACAGAAATGAATAGTGCAGACAAAACAGAATACAGATCTTACGATCATGGAACAGAAATGAATAGCGCAGATAAAAGAGAATACAGAATTCACAATCATGGAACAGAAATGAATAGCGCAGATAAAAGAGAATACAGATCTCTCACGATCATGGAACAGAATGTAATTCAACTTTGGATGATTTTTTTATACACAAAAACACTATCAATTATTGAGTAAACAAAATTTACAATTTAATAGTTGTAATAAGCTGCTTTAATATACATGTCAATAAAAACTTCTTTAATTTCAACTTAGGGAAACTTACCGACATCAACTTTAGAAATTTCATTTTCCGACAGATCCAGAAACAGTAGTTTATTCAGCATATTGAGATTTTCGATCTTCTTTATTCTGTTGTGAGACAGAGTTACAAATGAGAGATTCTTCAAACACTCCAGGTTCTCTATCTGTTCTATTATGTTCTGAAAATTGTAGATCAAAATGTTGGAGGAAATGATACTTACAGACTTAGAGATTTTAAAGCAATCAATCCGATTGATTGGAAGTAAAACGATTGTGACTATTAAACAGTTCCTAACCTGTCTCCAATCCAGTGTATTAGGCAGAAATTCAAGAACCGGATGTGCAAAAAGGTGAACAAAACAATTTGCTAACAGGCGTTACGCGCCGATTCGCGACAAGTGGGTGTCTCTGGGGTAATTTATTTTCACAGATAAATGTATACAAAACATAACAATATTGAGACATTAAGAGTTTGGAAGTGTTGTTTAACTAAAAAAACAAACAAAAAACGGCCGTGCAAAAGACGGCTGCACGGTTGGCTAGCTAATATATATATATGTATTATAGGTGTTCTGGCTCAAAACCCAAATCACCCCAAATAATCTAAAATCACCACACAAAATTTTTCAGTTTACTGAAAATTAAGTCAATTAAACTGGTTATTTAGCATGTCCCAGGCGCTAAATAACCCAAGATTTTAAGATTGAATTATGAAAATGTTTTAAATTTGGATGTTTAAATTTTATTATAAAATAGAGGTTAAACATTAAAACTTAGGTTAACAAACTTTTTTAAAATAGGGGTAGTGAAGATTGCAAGTTTAATTTTTTTTTATAAGTTATCAAAATTATAAAATGTTTATTTAATACAAAACAAATTTGTTGATTTGTTATTAAAATTACATTCAAATCAACAATTTTCCGACCTTGAATACAAAGGTGGTGGATCGTACTCATACACATTACTAAAACAATTTATTACACACTTTTTAGACTTTTTTGTAAGGTTGCCATTGCTTCCTTTCTTCCCTGCTCTTCTAGTTCTTTTTTTTGAGCTTCACTTATTTTAGCCTTTTTTTGTTTGGTGTCTTCTTTTAAACTATAATATTTATCTAACTCATCTAAAATCATCTTAAACTCTTGATCAGATATTTGTGCATCACTCAACGCTTTTGATATTAACTGCTTTATACTATTTAACTTAGACTCTGCCAAAGTTTTTATTTCATGATGTTTTTGAGCTTTTGCATTAAGCTTGCGTCTGATAAAATTAACACAAACACCTGTAGCTCCACATACTATTGCTGCTATTTCCAAAGGTAACAAAACTGGAACAACAAATCCAATCCCAGCCATAATAACACCTGCAGATATCAAGGTAGTGTCAATTCCATCTGTAATATTAATACCACGTTTATATTTTTTATAAAGTGACTGACGTATATCTCGTTCTGTAATTAACTTTTTTTCAATCTCTGAAATCTTTTGTAATCTATAATTTTGTCCGTCTTCCACTGGCAACTCAGGATATATACTTGGTGCTGTCGGTTGCTTCATTTTTTATTAATAAATAAAAAATTAAATTAATTCAATTAATAATGATGCCACCGTATTTACAGCTGTAGCGTTGGCAACCTTGCATACAAAGTTAACAACAGAACCAGCGCCAATCTCTAAAGGTTCATCAAAGTTATAATGATTGCGTGGAATGATGTGAAGCGTTATACCATAATTTGGTTGTTCAACACCATTGACAGAAACTATTACAGTTACGTCACCAACTAATCGGTCACTTGCTAAACCTATTCCCATAATCCGTCCACGGCGTGTCATTACATGCCCCACATTTGATTCTGCTCCACCGTTACCAAATGAGAGTATTCTATTTAACACAAGTGGGCCCTTAGCCTCCGCAAATATTGTTATAATCCCATATTTAAGATTATCAACTCTATTTTTTAAATGATTAAACTGTTCAATAAAAGGCACCATTTGTATATATAAAATTTGAACATCATTTATTAAAGCCTCTAAGTCTTCTGTTTTTTTAGGTCTTGTTGGTCCAAATATACTCATTGTTTTTTTTATAAAAATATATTTTTTAAATAATTTCTAAAACACAACTCATAGGCAAACCGTGATTATCTATTTTGTTGCCATACTCATCTCTAACTTCTATTTTCAATTCAGTAATTGTACCATTCATAAGACAGTGATATTCAGGATAAACACTTGTATATACTATATCTCCAAACTGCTTATTTACTACAGGTACAACACCTATAATAGTGCTTGGTGCACCATTGAAATAATTACTACTCGTATTAACTTGTTTCAGATGAACATATAGCTGTTTATAAGGAGCTAAATCAATTGGGTAATCTCCGAAAGTAGTACCTGTCAACCATTTTCTGTCCTTGAATCACAGTATTTTTGAAAAACCGCTTGACATTCGTGTCTCTATTGGCGTTTTTAAAATGACTGTAGCACCTTGCGCATAAATAGATAGGGTAATATTTTTTATTTAGAATTTGAAAAACTCTTATCAAGTCTTCAAAGTTATAAAGTCCACCTGGAAAATGTTCTATTTTAGCTGGGTTTCTTGTCTTTATGCTTTCATTATTAATATTATACCAACCAATAGTGTATGTAAAACTTTTTAATCCAACGCGCTTAGTTCCATCTCTATTATCGATATACTGTTGTAAGTTAATAGAGTTGTCTATGTTTTAAATTGTATGAAACATTTTTTTTATTAATATATATATATAAAAACACAAATAAAAATGATTTCTAAAGAATTCAAATATAACCCGGATGCTCAATATTTAAATACTTTTAGCAAGAAAGTGATAGATATAATAAATCAAAACATAGTCATTACATCAGACGGTAAAGACTTTAAAGCATCATTTCCAAATGTCTTTGAAAAATACAAACTCCCATACGTCAAATCAGATGCTATAGTCCAACGCTGGGGAACAGATTGGATGTTATTTTGGCAGAATCAGTTAAACTTTGCTATTTGGTGTGCGACCACTGGATGTGGTATTGATTTCAACAATCATTTAAAAGCTGATACTCTGGTTGGTTCGTTATTTCGATTTCATGTCTATTACCAAGTCAGAAGAATATTATTTGAAATGAGTGTAGCAATGCCACAAGACTCAAATTGGAATGCATTAAGTAACACATATAACCGAAACGCATACGAGAGAATATGCAAGGAGTTTAATGTTGACTTATATTCAGACTGGAGACAGAAACAAAGCTATAATGATGGGCTAGGAACAATTTATAATTACTGGACACATATTGGTTATCATCCTTTGGTAAATACTGTATACGACAACAAAACGATGGGTTTTACAGTCTATGAGAGTGATAAAACATATCACATTGATTACATTGCACAAGGATCTGAAGCAGACAACAGCTGGTCTACTTTTATACTAGATTGTTCGTCTGGATTTACAAGAGCAGGAGTAGAAAGAATCAATGACAGCATAAGAACATACTGCTGGGCAATTCTTGGCTCACAATCACAAACAAGAACAGATATACTTGGAACTGGAACGGCATTTGATGCACAAAACAATTTTTAGCAAATGTAGAGGACGCAATAAATAGCCCCATCGACTTGCCCAGTCAAATTTCAAGATATGAAAACACCCTAAAATATACAAGAAGTAAAGTAAAATTTGTCTATGGAAGTGGATTGTACATGTCTCCGAGCGACATGGAATTAAGAATCGGAATAATACAAGACTACAATAATGAAATTGTAATAGCAACCGATGCACAAGCATTAGGATTGAATAATGATGTAAATGTAAAACCAGTGCCACCAAAAATTATTCAACCTTTTCAAGGCACCACAACAAAGACATTTTTACCGGAACATTCTGATAAATCAATACATAAAACTGTGGAGCATAACCCACCAGAAATACAAAAAATAGCGATTGAACACGAAGAAAACAAAACAACTATAATTGTTGGTACTATAGTAATAGGTCTTGCTGCATTGTTTATTTACGAGATTTACTAAACCACTCTTTGGCTGCCACATACAACAACCCGGAAACAAACACAAGCAAAGCCCATAGATTGTTACCAAGCCAATTAATAACATTACCTGTTGCAGATAAAAGCCATGATACTATTGCACCAATAACTCCTGGAAGTGCTGCAGCAGCTTTACCAGTTAGGTTGGCAAGAAGTTTACCAAGATTAAGTAGTTGTTTTTTTATCCAATTTTTTACACTTGATGGATCAGGCTTTGGAGTTGGAACAGGTGCAGTCCCCCCTCCTGTTGTAGGAATAATGGCATCAACTAATACCCCAATAATCATACCAAAGGCAGTCAAAATACTAACAATAGTAATACCTTGCTCCCTAAACAAGGTTTTGATCCTCTCACCCAATGTTGTGTCTTTTTTTAACACCTTATTTATAGTTTCTTTTATCCTGTTTATTTGACTGCGTAATGCTTCTTTGTTTTCACTCGCCGCTTCAAGTCGTGCACTTTTTTCATCTTCTAAGTTTTTTATTCTGTCACGTATGCGCTCTTGTTGAAACTCATCCTCCTGCCCGGGGGTGCTAACTTGTTCTAATTTTTGTTTTCCTTTGTTATGTCTTTATCAAGCTCAGTGAGCTTTGAAAGATTATTAGTAAGTTCTCCACGGAAGCTTTGCAATCTCTTATCTAAACCTCGTATCTCTCGCAGTGTTAGACTTTCTGGTTGAACAGCAGTTTTAGGATGAGTTTCATCTATTATATTACTCAAATCACTCTCAATTGTATTTGCAGCATCTACTGTATTTTGTACATCTTCAGTTGTTGAAAAAGTTTGCATTGGTATATCTTCTCCTGCTTTTGTAAGGGTATCTCTTGTTTGTGCCAAGGATGCTAATTCTGCCATACCCTGAGCCTTTCTTTCACGTGGGGCTAAATAATCATATATTTTTAAATTATTTTTTATGAAGCCAATGCCATGTTTTCTAAGTAGAGTGTCCAGCGCATAAAATTTGACTGCATTATTTCCCCTATAATGAGTAAGTGGAACATCATCTGTTCCCAACTGAACTGCATATAACATTGTTCTACCGTTTTTGTCCTTATCCATTTTAAAATTTTTATAATCAATTTCGCTGATATCCTCGTCAAATTCTTTATAAAATTCATCTACTAACCACCGTTTATGTTTAAGCTGTTCTTCCGTTTTATCTTCCCCTTCAAGCTGATCAATATAGTTATTTTCATTTACAATTTGTCTCTGAAATTCTGAGTCAGGTTGTATAATTTCGTCTTCAAGTAATTTATCCAAGTCTTCTTCAGTCATATCTTCAATATCTGGATCAATATCTGGATCGTACACAGGTTTTTCAAATCCTCCTTCAGCCATTGTTTATTTTATTTAATTTTAAAAAATATATTTAAAAAATAAAAACAATGTCGGCTTACGGAAACAAACTCAGCCCTCATAGAAAACTAAGAGAACCTCATGGTGCCAAAGGCATCTGCACAAGTGTAGTAATAACTAATAATCCATCAACAATAGACCAAAACCAGCAACTGCTTGTAAGATTTCCCAATCTAAGTACTAATGATGTGATAGTTCCTCGTACTGCTCGTCTTGCCTTTGAAATAGAACTTGAAAGCAGAACAGACGCCAACGCTACTCTATTTCAAAATCTGGGTAGAACAATTGTAAAAAAAATGACAATAAGAATAAGTGGCAACGAAGTCATGTCAATAGATGACAGTGATATATATAATTGTTATGTAGATTTATGGAAAAGACCTACTGAACGATTAAACACAGCTTACCAAGGTTTTGGTAAATCAAACATGCTAAAACATAGAGTTAGCGCGGGAGATGCTTCCTCAGACACCGGAGATGAAGCTATAGCAGCAGCTTTTGGAAATAGATTTTGTATTCCACTGGACTTTGAAATGTTAGAAAGTCATATGCCATTTTATCAAGCGGGGCTTGGTGATAGGTTAGAATATGAATTAACGTTTAACGATTATAACAAAGTTATCAAAAGCACTGATGCTGATGCATCTTATGTAATAAAAAATATCTGCTTGGAATTTGATACAGTTAGTGATGTTGAATTAGCCAGACAAATAAGACAGCAAACCAATGGTAAGATGTCATTTATGTATGATCGTATCTTGCGACATAGAAAAATAATAGCCAACAAATCTGAAACCCTTTGGAATATCAACATTAATGTACCAGCACGGAGCATGAAAGGTATTCTAATGCTGTTTGAAGACCCAGAAAGAACAAGCACAGAATCCTTTTACAACCCAAAGATTGAAAAGGTTGAAATGACAATAGAGGGAGTACCAAATCAGTTGTATAGTCAGGGTATGAGGGCATATCAACATTGGGATGAAATTAACAAATATTTTGCCTTGACATCAAAAAGAAACAAAGAGACAGAAATAGCAGCGAGGGACTTAAACTTTACCAGTGTTTCTCTTGAGACCTATTTGACAAAATCATATGCTTTGTGGCTTGACCTTAGAACATGTGATGACAATTTATTACACGGCAGTGGAAGAAGAATAGAAAACGGCAGTGAAGGCATAACGATATTAATAAATAAAAAAGCAGATGCAGATCAAACTTTAAATATTTATCTATATATAATACAAGATGCGCAAATCAATTTCGAAGATGGAAGATTCAAAGAAGCAGGATACTAGTTTGCAACAAAAATATCCTAAATATTCACACAGTGCCATTATTTGTGGTCAGAAAGGCTGTGGTAAAACAGAGTAAGTTCTTGACATACTTGAACAAGAGTATGTTGGAGTTTTTAAACATATAATTATATTGTGTCCAACCATAGAGTGGAACGAGGCTTATAAAAATAGATCCTGGATAGGAGATGTGAAAAACCCTAAAGATAAAAAAATAATAATTGTCATTCCCGTGAGCAACGGTAAAGAAATGTTACAAGAACTGTTGCGTTTCTTTTTCAAACAATATGCTGGCCAGCCCACATTATACATTATTGACGATTGCTCAGCCACAAAAGAATTAACAAAGAAAAAAGATATGTTGTCAGAGTTGGCATTCTCCGGTCGTCACGCTAAACAATCTGTGTGGGTTATTTCACAGAGATATAATTCTGTATTAAAAGATTTGAGAGAGCAAGCAAAATGGTTGTGTATATTTTACACCAAGGACAGAGATAGTTATGAAAATTGTTTGAGAGAAAATGATGTTATTCCAACGCTGGAAGAGAGAACCAGATCAAGAAAAGCTTTAGCTAAGACTAAATATTCGAAGTTGATATTGAGGACTGACCAACCAATAATAAAAACTAGAGTGCCCATATAATCAATACACTCAATGCACCAAACAATAACGGTACAACATCACTACTCATGTTTTCCGGGGCTTGTAAAACATACCCTCTTGGCTCACATATAAAATATTCTACGCCATCCTTTGGCACAGAAATTACAGGCGTTTCCTGTGCACCTTTTTCGTACGTTTGTAAAAAATCACTTTCTGAAACACATATACAACATTTTACGTCATCTCTTGTCATAACATCCAGTGCTATTTTATTTTTGTTATAATCACTAATCTCACCGTCTGTTATTGTCAAATCCATTTTTTTCTTATATAATATTTTTTTATTATTACAAAATATATTTTTTTACAACTGTTGCTAATAGTAATACTAACAGCAAAGTAGCAATGTTAATAGTAATACTGACCATAAATATAGTATTGCTAATAGCATTGCTCATAGCAAATTAGTAATGTCAATAGCAATGCTTGCAGCAAATTAATAATGTTAATAGAAAAAATAGCAATCTTAATAACAATGCTATTAACAATACTAACAATTACTAGTTGCATGAATATCGCTGCTAGTTGTTTTGTATTTTATATTTATTTCAAGATAAAAAATAAGATTAATAATATAAAAATGAATGCGGAAGAACTATTACAAAATATATCGGAACAGACGGAACCAGATGAATCAAAGCAACAAGAAACAAAAAAAGAAAGATTATCAGCCATAGTGGCTGGCGGTGGTAGTCGTCAATATTTGGGTAAGGACATACAACTCACAAACATAGATGGCATGCCACCAGATGAAATTAACAAACTTTACTGCAGATATGAAGCACGGCTTGGGGCAAGCATGACTAAAACTTTAGGCAATTCTTTTATTAACTTGTATGTGATGGGAGTATCAAAATATTTTAATGTAACCAATCCACCAAAGCTGATAGAAGATTTAGAGGAAGACCCATTTATTAATCATGCTTTGACAAGCGCTTGTTGTGAGTTGTATTACAGGTATGGAATGTGCTTAGCGCCATTTACAGCAATACTGACAACTGTTAGACATATTGATTTTAATAAAAATAAAAATACAGATAATATAAATGGAGAACCAAGAGAGTGAAGTTATACCTGTTGTTACACAACCTGTTGAACAACAAAAAGTAAAAAATCCAAAAAGAATAGAAGCTGGAAAAAAAGGAGCAGCGGCAAGAAAGGCAAAGCGTTTGCTTCAGGATGCAAATCAATATGCTGCAAATCAAATAACAAAAATAACAATAGATGAAGAGGAACCAGAAATCAAAATAAACGTATACAAAAATTATATTCCACCGTGTCTGGTTTTATTAGGCATTGCTGGGTTGGGTTTGTATATTTATAACAAAAAATCTGCTACGCAACTTGTAGCTGTGCAACCATTAGCTGAACGATTGTTTGGTTATCAGTATGCTAAGGAAATAGATTCCCAAAAACGCAACAGAGAGTGGGTAAAAAGATTACCAGAAGTTGTTAAAGCCATAAATGCGGAGACAAAAAAGCCTCCTCCTGTTGAAACAAAAATATTAAAAGATGATCCTATCTGTATGAATGCAAGTGTGAGATATGTATATCAACCCGGGGAACAAGAAGGTGGAAGACGCAGAGCAACTGATCCAATGTGGAGTGTAGATATTCACAAGATTAAAAGTTATATGGTGACGCAAGGTATGAGTTTATTATTTGAAATTACCAGCGCCGCAGAGAGGATTTGTCAAAGAAGAATTACTTATTGTTCCTGCTGATACCCAAATTCATAAGTTTTTATAGAAACCATGTGCATCAGTTGTAATTCCATCTTCTCGGATGTATCTTTTTGAGTAAAATGGTGATAATGTAACTTTGTTTACTGTTATGCCGTATATTTGATGTTTTATTGATCGCAACATATTCATTTCATGGTTATATTTTTTCTTGTTGAATAATGCATCTTTGTAGTTTTCAAAGTTTATGTGTTTTTTAACTACATATTCTTTTACACCCTTTGCTTTTTTAATGAGTTGTTCATCCGCTCTCAAAATAGAATATAACTTAGGTCTCAATCCAACATACTCAGCTATAGCAACACCAGCACATTCGTCTTTCATTTTGCCTAATACCTTTTTATTTGTATCATCGTGCATTGGGTGATCTTGAGGATAATCACTCAAGGCATACTCATCTTTCATTTCAGCCATGTCTTTGTATGCATCATCTGTTCTGATGTCTACAAGCAAGCTGTCAGTATCTGTGTATAATAAAGTACAGTTATCTCCATACCTTTTTTTCAAAGTATTATAATACCAATCATACACCATATACTTTGATAAATCCAATACTGACATCCCAACATAAATTGGTTTGTTTAATGTTAATTTTGTTCACATGTATTGCTGACAATTCATCTGAAAATTTTATACGACTGTTAAAGTTGGGTTTGGCTATTATTTTTCTTATCTTTTCATTTTCAGAGCCGTCAGTTCTGACTATTTTTTTATCAGTCCGCTTGCGTAGATTTTCCATTGTCTTGCCAAACACAGAGTTATTCATAAGTTTGTAAAAATCTGTTTCAAATTTTGATTTAGCTTTTTTCCTAAGTTCTGTGTTTAGGTTTATATATGATTTCATCCATGGTTTTTCATTAAATTCTAATACTCTATGTACTCTCTTTAGCTTCATACTCAAAGATAAGTACAGTTCCAGGTTTTTGTTATGTATCACATATTTTTTCTTGTCCTGAAGATTGGGAACTAGTTGTTCCGTATTTATCATGCTATTATTTTCTAACAAATCTGTTTGGTATTTAGATAACCATTCTTTTTTCACTGTTAATCTTTCCGGTGCAAGTGGATAGTCATTATGTAATTCATGAAGTGCTTTTGGGTATTCTAAATCAACTTCAAGTATTTGTCCTTTACCAAGTTTTGGTTTGGAAAAGTGACCACTTTTGTTTTTCTTTTTCCAAATAAAACCGGAATGTGGAAGTGATTGACTCATTGCCCAACCATATAAATTATTTGCATCAAAATACATTAAAAAGTTATTTTGATCGTTAGGGTTATAATCAGCAACAAGTGGATTATTTGCTTTGGCATATCTTTTTGACACCATACTAATTCCGCCTCGCATTCCTTTTTCCAAAAACAAATGCATGTCAATGTCTGTCAAAAGTTCTAATTCTATTTCAGAATATTTTAGTAATGCATCCCAAGATAATCCTGGTGCTGTATAGTAATGTAAAGGATCAAGTTTGTATGCACTCATGCATGTATTTCTAAAAGTTTGAAATACATCTGCTAGCAAAGTTACATCCTTTTTTAGATATAAATCATGATAATCTCCTAAGTTTTTACAGTTAAACTCTTTCCATACTTTTTGGGCATAATCATAATCTTCTTGGGTTATAGTTTCATCTGTTAAACTACTGTAAAAATTTTCTATAGGTGGTAATTGCGTTTCCTTAAATCTTTCCATACTGTCCATATATTCGTAGGGATAAACATCTTTTCGTATAAGTAACTCCGATTTTTTAAACTGATCTTTAGTAATTTTGAAATCAGATTTATCGGTCGCATCAACCAAACTTGCTAAAGACTTTTCCATAAATTGAAAACTATCTAAAAATCTAAGTTGCCCAGCGCTAAATGATATATACTTTTCAGCATTATTTGGAATACAACTAATATTACCTGTCATTGTATGTATTTTTTGCATAATCAAATGGCTGTCATATCCTTTAAGGTTGTGAAATATAACAGGAATTGGTGTTTTGTTTGGTTTTATTTTTAGTTTTAGGTTGCAATTTTTATGTGCGGCACCTCTATATTCACCTGTAAAATGACAATGATCTTTTACTTTGTGATTTTCGTTTTTTTTACATATCCAACAGTGTGTTGCTTTTTCATGATCTATTTCATTTTGCTGTGTCATGATTAAAGGTTTAGGATGAGCAAATATGTTACTGATGTTATTTTTTTCACATTCCAAATAATTTAAAAACCTTTCAACAGTGTTTTCACCTCTGTAAATTATAGGCTTTTCTGCTTTACCGTCATACCAAACAACTTGATATCCAAAACCGCAAGCTTTATGTACGTTTGTAATTTCAGATTTTTTTCCAAATTTTAAAGATTTAGGTTCAATTATACTTTCAAAGTCAGCATATATTGCAAAAGGTACAGGCATTTGTTTTTTATTAATTTTTAAATTTGGTGATTGTGCCTTTTTTTGGCATTTCGATTCGGCAGGAGTTTTTATTAATACCTTCACAGTCTTCTTCGTGTTTTGTAAGTAGATCTTCTCTTGAAAAGCCGTAAAGACAACGATCGCAGAAATAAGTTTTACCGTGATATTTGTTTTGATCATAAAGTAATCTATTTAGATTTTTAATCCAGCAATAGTGATATTTTGTTGTTATTGTTTTTGGTTCTTTGGAATAATCATCAGGGTTATAGTTGTCATCTGTAATTCCTTCTTCATTATTTGGATCGTCTTCGTTCTCTGATTCAACCTCAGTGTCTTCAGATATTAAGATCAAATTAATTCGTTCAATATCTTTTGGTTGTTCTGATATTTTATATGGAAAAACAGATACCTTTTTATTTTTTCCTATTATAGCATATCCATAAACGTTGATAGCAAGGTTGTTTTGTTTCTCTACTTTGGAAATTTGAGAAATTGGAGTGGGAAAATCAATACCCTCTTTCTTTAAGAACTCTGTACTAGGATAATTTGATAATCTATCAGAATTCTTTTTAGCTGGATTTAAAGCTGAATTTATTGCATGAAACATACACTGATCATCGTCGGTTTTTTACATTGATAATTGCCTTCTTATCAGCTACTGCTTTGGGTAAAGGAATATATGAAGAACCTTTTAACGGCTCGTACTTTGCAAAATTTAAGTAAAACGTAACACAGTGATCAATCTCCAATCCAGATGCTGTGTTTGTAAATCTTTCAAGACTCTCTTGCATATTTGCAGATGATTTATCGTAAAACTCATTTATTTTTTCAGAGGTTAAAATTGCATTTTGCTCGCTGTGTAATACTGATGTGGTGTATTTTTTGGTAGCACCATCATCTTTGAATAAATCTACAGTAAGACCTAATTGAAACTTTAATCCATTCATCTTTGTCAGCTCTTTGCTTATTTGTTTTGTAATAATGGATTTTTTATCACGGAATAGTTTTTGAGGGTCTTTGTATTTCCCGGCAGATATTTCGTATGCTTTAAAATAGCCACACATTGGTTTGTCAACCAGTTTTAATTGTTCTTCTTTTTGATTTTCTTGCAGCTCTTGTATTACTTTAGCCATTTGTTTTTTGTATTTAGCATCTTGGCTTAATTCTTTTTTAGCCTGCATTTTCTTAAGTTTTTTAAGCTTTCTTCTTTTCTTAAAACTTTCAAAAGATTTACTAGTTGGTTCTATCTTTTTATCTTCAAAAGGTTGGCTGGTAGTTGCCCTTGTTTTCAAGACTTTATTTTCTTCCTCAAGTAATTCCAATTTTTTCTTAACTAATGCAATTTCTTTAACTTCTTTCCTATGTGATGCAATTTCTTTAACTTCTTTCCTAAGTGATGCAATTTCTTCCTCAATTTTGGTTGGTTGACCTCCTAATGATTTCAGTGCCATATTTAGTGATTCCTTATCTATTATACCTGTATTATACAGGGATAATAAATTATTTATAGTATCTTTCATGTCAGACATTTTTTCTCTTTTCTTTATACCTAAAAATATTTTTATTTAATATAAAAAATTATTACTATAAATATAAAGCAATGATTCCGTGTCAGTTCCTAAAGATCAGTTCAAACGGTATTTGTACCAAACAACCTGTTGAAAATTCAAAATATTGTAAAGTTCATAAAAATAGAATGAAAACTTGTAAAATTCTACCTTGTTTAAATTGTGGATTGGGTACTACTGCTCAATTTCAAATTTGTTGTAAATGCGGTGCTTCGACACTTAGAAAATATAACAAATATTGGTATTATAGGGATTATAATAAAGAATGTTTAAAATTTAGACGTATTGAGTATTTATAGTTTAACCTCTATTTTGCAATAAAATTTAAACATCCAAATTTAAAACATTTTCATAATTCAATCTTAAAATCTTGGGTTATTTAGCGCCTGGGACATGCTAAATAACCAGTTTAATTGACTTAATTTTCAGTAAACTGAAAATTTTTGTGTGGTGATTTTAGATTATTTGGGGTGATTTGGGTTTTGAGCCAGAACACCTATAATACATATATATAATATACTGCTCCAATCAGTCAAGTTGAACAATGACATGTCATCATTTAGTTTTATTTTAATTCATTTTTCAGTAAAACAGCTGAAAACAATAAAATGAGTTAGAAACTGGTTGGAGCAGCAGTATTGTCATTTTTTATTATTTTATTCAATACAATTTCATACTCACCGACTGTAGATAGAGATTTGTTACTTTGCCTCCCAACAGCTCCAGACTATCTATTTCTCTGATTCGCTCCCTGTCTAGTCGTAAATGGGTGATTTTATTTAATGACTGTAATCTGAAAGAAGTACCGGTATGTTGAATTAAGCTGAAATTAATTTGCTTTACGGTGCACCAAAACAAAAAAACATGGCTCTAACAGGAAGACATGCAGATTACTGTCGATTTACATGGAAATGAAAATATGCAGATTACTGTCAATTTACATGGAAATGGAAATATGCAGATAACCATTGATTTACATGGAAATGGAAATATGCAGATTATCATCGATTTACGTAGAAATATGCAGATTACTGTCGAATAACATGGAAATATGCAGATTACTGTCGATTTACAGGGAAATATGCAGATAACCATCAATTTACATGGAAATATGCAGATAACTGTTGATTTACATGGAAATGGAAATATGCAGATAACCATCGATTTAAATGGAAATGGAAATATGCAGATTACAGTCGATTTACACATAAATGGAAATATGCAACTGTTGATTTACATGGCAATGGAAATATACAGATAACTGTTGATTTACATGGAAATATGCAGATTACTGTCATTTTACATTGAAATAGAAATATGCACATTACTGTCGATTTACATGGAAATAGAAATATGCATATTACCATCGATTTACATGGAAATGGAAATATGCAGATTACAGTCAATTTACATGGAACAACAACAAAACACAATGACAACAGCACCAAATTCAACTTAAAAAACAACAGCCGGGCAAGATATGAATTACAATATACAGATTACTGTCGATTTACAGGGAAATAGATAACTGTAGATTTACACGGAAATGGAAACATGCAGATTATCGTTGATTTGCAAAGAAATAGAAATATACAGATTACTGTTCATTTATATAGAAATGGAAATATGCAGATAAGTCAATTTACATGGAAATGCAAATATACAGATTACTGTCGATTTACAGGAAATGGAAATATGCAGATTACTGTCAATTTACATGGAAATAGAAATACCTATGCAGATTACTGTCAATTTACATGGTAATGGAAACATGCAGATCAACGTTGATTTACACAGAAATAGAAATATACAGATTACTGTTGATTTACATGGAAATGGAAATATGCAGATAAGTTGATTTACATGGAAATATCCAGATTATCGTTGATATACACAGAAATAGAAATATGCAGATTACTGTTGATTTACACGAAAATGGAGATATGCAGACAAGTTGATTTACATGGAAATATCCAGATTACGGTCTATTTACACGGAAAGGGAAACATGCAGATTACCGTCAATTTACACAGAAATAGAACTATGCAGATTACTGTTGATTTCCATGGAAATGGAAATATACAGATAAGTCGATTTACATGGAAATGGAAATATACAGATTACTGTCGCTTTACATGGAAATGGAAATATGCAGATTATGGTCGATTTACATGGATATATTGCAGATTACTGTCCACGGAAATGGAAACAAAAGATTATCTTTGATTTACACAGAAATAGAATGCAGATTACTGTTGATTTACATGAAAATGGAAGTATACATATTACTGTCGATTTACATGGAAATATTCAGAAAAGTCGATTTACATGGAAATGGAAATATACAGATAAGTGTTAATTTACATGGAAATGGAAATAGGCAGATTACTGTTGATAGATTATTGTTTATTTCCACGGAAATGGAAATATGCAGATCAGTCGATTTACATGGAAATGGAAATATACGAATTACTGTCGATTTACATGAAAATGGAAATATGCAGATTATGGTCATTTACACGGAAATGGAAACAAAAGATTATCGTTGATTTACACAGAAATAGAAATATGCAGATTACTGTTGATTTACAGGGAAACAGAAATATGCAGATTACTGTCGATTTACACGGAAATGGAAACATGCAGATTATCGTTGATTTACACAGAAATAGAAATATACAGATTACCGTTGATTTACATGGAAATGGAAATATGCAGATTATCGTTGATTTACACAGAAATAGAAATATGCAGATTACTGTCGATTTACATGTAAATAGAAATAGGCAGATTACTGTCAATTTACATGGAAATGGAAATATGCAGATTACTGTCGATTTACGTGGAAATACACAGATTACTGTCAATTTACATGGAAATATAAATATGCAGATTACTGTCGATTTACAGGGAAACAGAAATATGCAGATTACTGTCGATTTACACGGAAATGGAAACATGCAGATTATCGTTGATTTACACAGAAATAGAAATATACAGATTACTGTTGATTTACATGGAAATGGAAATATGCAGATTATCGTTGATTTACACAGAAATAGAAATATGCAGATTACTGTCGATTTACATGTAAATAGAAATAGGCAGATTACTGTCAATTTACATGGAAATGGAAATATGCAGATTACTGTCGATTTACGTGGAAATACACAGATTACTGTCAATTTACAAGGAAATATAAATATGCAGATTACTGTCGATTTACACGGAAATGGAAACATGTAGATTTGCGTTAATTTACACGGAAATAGAATATAATGCAGATTACTGTTGATTTACATGAAAATGGAAATATGTAGATTATCGCTGATTTACACAGAAATATATTGGATTTACACGAAAATGGAAATATGCAGAAAGTTGATTTACATGGAAATATCCAGATTACGGTCTATTTACACGGAAAGGGAAACATGCAGATTACCGTCGATTTACACAGAAATAAAAATATGCAGATTACAGTCAATTTACACGGAAATGGAAACATGTATATTACCGTTGATTTATACAGAAATAGAAATATGCAGATTACTGTCGATTTACAGGGAAATGGAAATATGCAGATAAGTTGATTTACAAGGAAATGGAAATATGCAGATTAATGTTGATTTATACGGAAATAGAAATATGCAGATTACTGTTGATTTACATGGAAATGGAAACAAGCAGATTACTGTTGATTTACACAGAAATAGAAATATGCAGAATGAGATTACTGTTGATTTACATGGAAATGGAAATATGCAGATAAGACAATTGACATGGAAATGGAAATATACAGATTACTGTCGGTTTACATGGAAATATGCAGATTACGGTCAATTTACATGGAAATAAAAATATGCAGATTAGTGTCGATTTACAAGGAAATGGAAACATGCAGATTATCATTGATTTACACAGAAATAGAAATATACAGATTACTGTTCATTTATATAGAAATGGAAATATGCAGATTACTGTCGATTTACATGGAAATAGAAATATGCTGATTACTGTCAATTTACACGGAAATGGAAATATGCAGATTACTGTTGATTTACAGGGAAATGGAAATATGCAGATAAGTCAATTTACAGGGAAATGGAAATATGCAGATTACTGTCAATTTTCAGGGAAATGGAAATATGCAGATATGTGGATTTACATGGAAATATGCAGATTATGGTCTATTTACATGTAAATAGAAATATGCAGATTACTGTCTTCATTTGTTTTACTTTATTATGCAATATTGAGCGTGTATTAGTCATTATTGCATGCTTCCATTCAGAGAGTATTTATTACACGATTTATGGTATAGATTTAAAGTGAAAACCTATAAAAGTGACAAATTCTAATATAAGAATTTTAAACTGACAAATTGCTTTAGTTTAAGAGAGCACATTTGCATTTTAATGTCTTTCTACTTTTCCTTATTTGTGTTTTTCCTTTGGAAGACCTGTGTAACAGTAAGCCTAATTACATTTTTTCCTGGTCCCACTTCTGTGCCTCTGGTGGTAGATGTCTCTTTACAATGAGATGTAATGACAACCGCACTGGCTTCTCCTCAGCCTCTATAATGACAAAATAAAACTCCATGCAACAGCCATAGGAAGGTTATAAACATATCTGTGCAGCCATAGGTAGGTTATAGACAGATCTGTGCAGCTGTAGGAAGGTTATAGACAGATCTGTGTAGCCATATGCAGGCTATACACAGCTATGTGCAGCCATAGGAAGGATATAGACAAATCTGTGCTGCCATAGGAAGGTTATAGACAAATATGTACAACCATATGAAGGTTATAGACAGTTCTGTGCAGCCATAGGAAGGTTATAGACAGGTCTGTACTGCCATAGGAAGTTTAGGCAAAAAAATTACCTGTGATTCTGGTGGCCCGACCGACCCTATTTTTAAGGGGGCGACCATAAAACTTTTTATGAAAAAAAAAATTAATTAAAAAAATAAATAAAAAAATTGTTCTGAACAATGATTTATCACAATATATCGAGGTCAACTGACATAAAAGAGAAACTTTCAGTTGTATCATCAACTTGTATGGGGTTTATGAGATAAATACATGTAGAATATCACAATATCTTGCTCAAAAAAAAAAAAAAATGCCTACCGACCTACCCTATTTTTTTAGTACAACCATAGGAAGGTTATTATAGACAGATCTGTGCAGCCATAGGAAGGAAGACCAGTTGGACATTCAGAGTCAAAGCACAACGGTTTGTGAAACATTTAATGTTCGTCTTAAATCGGCTGTTGATTTTTTGACTTCACCACTAGCGGGAAAATCGTTTTAATGAGATGGCGTGGTGTTACGCTATCTCTTCCTACCTGGATATTTTGGTGTAAGTTAGTCGTTTCAGTGGTCTGGTGTCAAAAGGTGGTACATGTTATGAATAAATTAATCTGTTTTTTAGATAATTATACAATCATGTGTTATTGCTTCAACTAGAGCTCTATGTGAATAGATTATCATGTTATCCTTTATATTTGTTCTTTTCACTGAATGGCATTTTGGAAGCCGAAACCCTTGTAAAATATATATATACTAACTTAGTAACATGGGTTTAAGATATTTGGGACCTTATTGTTTGGGGCGCTTGTTTCAGCCAAAGGGTTTTTGGTCTTTTAAGATTTAATTAATCCACTACCTAAATTAGATGTACGTCAGTGAAACAGACATTTTTAGTGCTAAATAAAAATACCTTACTTTTCAAAATCGGTTGAGAAATAAAAATGTCATGCGCGATAGTAACTGTTGTTTTCGATGGGGTATTTTCAATGCAAAAATCTGCTGCATGAACAATTTGAAAAATATTTATTTTTAGAATTTTTATCCAAAAATAGTTTTAAATTGTTGGATATTAGTAAACTAAGACACCCTAAAAGTTTCAAAGCAAAATATGAAAGATTACTGAAGTTATTTGAAATTTCTTAATTTTCTGCTGTTCCACCAACAGTGGCAACAAGGAATTTGTACTGTTTTGCAAGTAGTAGCCGAACAGCAGTAGTATCCGAATTTCCGTAAACAAACGACGTTCGTAGCTCTTTAATAGAAAATATCAATTTAATAAAAAGATACATTTTTCATCATCAGAAGAATCGTCGTATATGAAAAAGTAAATATGTACCGAAATATAAATGATTTTCTTCTCAGCACTCATTTCCGCGCAAATTGGCGCGTGGGGAAGTCGCGCACTAACCACGCATGCGCAGTTATGTGTTTTTAATTGCTCTCCAATATTTAAACAATGCTTCCCCATGAGAACATTTATATATATTACCCTGTTTATATAACATGTAGGCATAAACAACATTGGGAAAATACAATACAGCAGTAAAATATCGATCGGTCAAATCTGATTATACTGCAGTAGCGGACATTTCCAATTGACGTAATCCCTAACGTAATGGAGACATCTCTTTGTTAATATATTTAGGTCATAAATGGGATGAGTTTCTTTCTTACGGAATTGGGCATCCAATAGGGATAATGACCATAAATGTATCCGTTTGTTTAGCAATTCGGCTACTACTTCTGTACTGCTGTCAATACCCTTTTGAGTGCCCCTATAAACAGCGTG